>JAULBW010002103.1:0-137353 GCA_032358265.1 Vaucheria bursata | reverse complement strand
ACTGTTATCCTTCAGGAATTTCAGCACTCTTGAAAAATGAACGTTTAAAATATGATTTTTTAAATAATGAAAAAATTGTTAAATAGAAACAAAGTCATTACTTCTTTGTAATCTGAAGTTTGAAATGTAGAGAATTTGCTAGAGATGAACACTCATTATTTTCAATTTCAAAATTTAAAGTACCTTAATATATAGACATATTTGTTCATATATATATGTACATATATTGGTATATGTATGCATATATTCTGGTTATCAAAACCCCAATAATAAAATGACTACAATAATTTTCTTGCACAGAAATGATTTCTAAAAGAAGCTTACAAAGACTTTAAAAATTTCCTGAGTCTTGAAAAATATAAAGTTGTAGGATGTGTTCTAGATATTTGCATGAAATAATTGCAGCTTATTTTTCTATCTAAAATATGGAATTTTAAAAAAATTTGTAATAAATAGAAATACAATAGAGTATATTAATGTTTTGTACACACCTACAAAAATATAGAATTTTATAATTTAAAAGATAAAATTACTGGTCTAAATAATGCTTGCATAATATATATATATATACAAAGGTAAGCAAAAATTAATTTTCTATGAATACAAATTTGTCTAAACATTGGTTGAACTCAGTTCAATGTAAATTATATATGAACTATCTATATTCTACTGTCAAAAATGACCATTACTGGCAAATTTGCCAAGTATCAATGAAAATGTGAAGTCTATAATTTATTGAATGCTGATGATTTAGACATAACATTATGTTCTTAATCTTGATAGGCTCAACGTTTACTTTTAAGAGTAATATTCTATCACAATAGAACAGTTTTTTTTTCATTTCTATTTCATATTCATAATAGTTTAACCAAGGTTGACTTGTAATCAACCACAGTGCACGATGGAGGTGCTACAAGGGTATCTGAATGAAGCAATAATGATGAACTAAATATGTGACAGGGGCGGGGGTATAACAGATACATCAACTTTTAAAATCTGTATATATGCTCACTCATCCATAGTAGTAGGTCCCCACAAGCCGTGAACTATGCTAGTCTCAGTTTCAAATCCTGACCAGGATACACCTTTAATATGAAATTCTTTGCTATTTAGGTATATTATGCCGTCTAGTGATTTCTAGTTCATATTTGAGCTACAAGTTGTAAGCTTTCGATTTGAAATTTCATTGTCGTTCTAAGACATATATTATATATATATTGGACTTATCTATGTGAAATGTAACAAACATCAATATATATAGGCATGTTTACATATTTATAACTATAGCTAATCAAGGATATTTATAATAAAATATATTAGAAAATAGTTGTAGAGTTAATATATAAGAAGTCATAAAATGCAAATAGGAATACTTAATATTATTATCCAGATGATCAAGATACGTATTTTCGAGCTTTGTTGACTGAAGATTTAGAAAGTATACTATATTGAAAATATATAAGTCCAATATGTGATAATTTAAAAGTTTTTAGGTTCAATTATTAGGTTGACGTTATGTAATTATCATAAAAACTTTTTGGCATTTGTTCATTTTTTAAGTTATTAAAAGTTTAACCTTATTGCACAACTTCAACGTATATTTCCAAATTAAAAAATTAATAGCTAAAGTGTAAAGAAGCAAGTAAGCAATACGGAATCAACTAGAAGGCACTGTTTTGTATAGCCCAAGTACGACACAAACAGTCATTTTGTATTTTCCATTTGAAATACAAAAATAGTCACGACAAAAAAAATATGAAAACAATGCAAATTTTCAATAGCTCGCACATACTAAAAGCTTACGGATAAAGAATCGTAGCACACATACATTTTGCTTTACTGAAGTTACTTGGCTAACACTATCAACAGTTAAGAACTGTCTTACTCTCCCGATGAAAAAGCAGAGGATAATGGTAAACGAAATAATAGCAGATCGCTTAGCCACATCGAATTTTGATGTTTTCAATAGATTCATCATTAGATGCATGCATTCAATCTGGGTAAACAATTTTCATCGAAGCCTGATATTTCCTTAGAACTTGGTTCAAGTTACGAGGAAACCGTTTCAGAATAGAAATAAAAATTCACCAATCATCATTCAGCATTTTGAAATGTTCATTAGTATTTCCGACATTCGCCTTTTTTCTTTCATGTACCTGATAGTTTGCGTTGGAATGTTTTTTCCGTCCTCTTTTGAATAAAAAATATTGAAATAACCTTCACGAAAGATGTGTCAGGTGCAGTTCAAGCCACCTAAGAGAGTTCTAGCCTATGTAACTTGCATGTCTCCTGAAAACGCGCCATAAATATTGCTCGGTGAATCAAATGCTCTTTTGTCTCTAAAATGTGCATAATGTATTGCGAGTGGTGAAGCTTAGAGGTATATTAATGCGGCTATATGAAATATATTACAAAATATATGGCATAAATATTAAAATATAGAAAATTGATTTAAAAGCATAAATAATAATACCGTTCTGTACAAACTGTCCGCTAAATTATTTTGACTTGAAAGGTAGTGGATTGGCATTCTGATTAGGAATGGATTATAACACCGTGCTTTCCATTCAAGTTTATTTTTGTTTTGATGACTTTTGTTAAGATTTAATTGGTAGGAAAATAGCTTGTCTTAATTATGTTGCCTAGAATGAATTTTGACAACACATGATATGAACTAATAGTAAATCCTGTGTATTTTTCCGTTTTGTAGTTCTTGTTCCTTTAATAATGTCTGAGTTGTTCATAGAGTTTGTACACTTGGTATTGACACGTTCTAACTGAATCGATAAAAATAGAAAATAAACAAAAGAGCTAAAAATGTACAATGACCAAAAATTTTTTTAACTTGTTGATAGTTAGGATTTTAGCATCTGAAAAAAGTTTAAAAATAAGTTTTCAAAAATTTTAGATGTAGAATGTATGAAATTAATGAAAAAAGTTTTGAAACAAATGAAATATGAGTACTTTTGAGCTGATCTATCACAGCTTTTCATTAGCACTGTATCCTTGTGCTTTTCAGCAGAATTTAAATTAGCTGTTGTCATTTTACTCCAGCTCCATCCATGCCTGTAAATAAAAAAATGTACACATACATACAAGATAAAACTTTTAGCTAGTTTTTAAATTACATGTCCCAAAATATTGCAGTAAACTTACAAACAAAAAAAATATTGGGAGAGAAAAACTTATTAATATACAGTAGAATGAAAAATTATTTTTTGTAACCACCAAAATTTTTACTTTTAATTGAAGTATTAGAAAAATGCAACCCATCTCTTTGTTTGCTAATCTGTTCCCAATTTTATCCTTAAATAAACAGCTTTACATCTATATCTATGAGCTTTATATGAGTGACTACCTGATCTAAAATATTAATTCTATTTACAGTAAGAAATACTATGGTAAATTGATTTTTATTTGTGGTCAACACTAAAAAAATAATATGTACCTAGAAAAAGTTGTAATTCTTCATTTTTTTGTTTACAAATATCATTACCTTAAGGTTTATATGCGTGAAATTTATCAATACTATTATGCTTTAACTTGCATGGTGACAGTTGACTGATATTAGGCATATTCTAGTTTTTGTCATGGTGAATATCAACTTAATTCTATCAAACTGTTGCTAGTTTGCTGCCAAGTATGTGACATCACAATAAAAGGTTTATACCTACAAGCTGAATTTTCTTTTGTTTGAGCTCCTTACACTGGTAAAAAAATAGTAATGCTGACAATTTATTTTGCCAAAACTCAAATACTTATTTATCTCAAGGTGATGAAATATTACGATGCAAATTGGCAAAAAACAAAACTAATGACTGAGCAAAATAAGTAACTCTTTGCTCATTTATTCATTATTTCCTCTTTTGATTAGATGGCATTCATTCTGACTGGTTTTAACTTACAAAAAGAATTTGACTCTGTCAAGAGTTAACTCCTTAAGGAGTTAATTTCATTCCATAGCTGTGGAATTCTACAAAGTTTTGAGACAAGTTAATGTTCTACACATGGCAGGCTATGGTGACGGGTTAAGATCATGATTTGTGTGTTGCTGTAAAATGTTTATTCACTCCCACCAATACAATCGTGTTTGCATAAAATATGTTCCCTTGTTCTGCATCTTTCTTGTTTTGCTTATGCATTCATAAAAACGTCAGGCAAAAAATGCAATGATGCAAGACTTGAGCACAGGTATCCAGGAACTATAAAAATGTGAGGTTGCTTAGAACTAACAAATCTGTACAGGACTATTGAAAAAAATAGCTTATTTCAGAAGAACTAAACTATTGGCTTATGGAAGGCAAGTTTTCTGGGCCAAGCTATTTCATGTTCCAAGAGTCTTGCTGTTAGGCATGTCAACCGATGACAAGAAATAAAATTAAACAAGAAAACACGTACTTTATTATATGTGTTTCCGACACTGAATGTCAGAAACAAAATGCGATATAAACTAACGGCTAATGCCGGACATATGCAATCGACATTAGCCAGACTACAATATAATATACATATACGCTAGAATCTATACAACTCCTCGGGAATTGTCAATATAAATGAAGTATATATCGGTTAAGTACGTGCAACTATAGCTGGTCAGGTCCAAACACTTGCACAGCCTGCAGTGTTAGAGATTTTGAATGTACTCCGAGCTGCCAACTCTTTGAAATATAGGACTTTATATTGGTTTGTACACCTTAAACTTAATTGACTTTTCTAAAAAATGGCTTTTGTTTGAGCAGTGCACATTGACAAGTTAAAATGTGCACAAAACACTGTTTGTGAAAACTCTGCATTGAGAAATATGTGAAGGCAAATGATCCTATCAAACTCTTACAGCAACTTGTGATTAGTTCTTTGTTACATACAATTAAAAAGAGCAGTTATAGAGCATTGATACTTTGCACTGTACATTTGATAGTAAATTCAAGTTGCAAAATTGTCCAATGACCAGACATTTCAGCTTATTTTCCAACTTTCCTGACAAAAGGCTGATGGTAAATCAGATTTTAAACTTTTGACCATGGTACTATTGTGCTTAAACTAGCATCAGTTAAAGCTAAACTATTAAAAAGCAAAGTATAGTGAATTCTGCATAGAGCAAATCATTTGGTCTTACAAAACTATGCACAAGAAAATGGTTGCGGAACTGGCCCAGTGCACTGGAACTAGAGAAGACTATATAGCATCAACTTGAGCCAAAAAAATAGACTTTTTATAAACTATGAGAATGCAGAGCATAAATACTAATTAAGCTTTCTGACTCTTACAATTAGAACAAAATATGAGCAATGCAAAAGAAAATGATAGAAAAAATATATATTATAATAGAACAAAGATAAGATTGGACTTCAAATTTCTATACTCAGCAATGCATTAGAAGGACCAGCAAGACAACACACGTTGCCAAAATTGATTGATACAATTGAGAATGGAGTTGTGGAAGTTTTCATACAAGCAGCATGAAACTAATTACAAAGAGTTTAAAAAATACCTTTGATGAACTTTGTAATTGCACAAAAGTTATTTTTCTATATTCTAGTGACATTTTTGAAAAGCTGTAGTACTGAAAAAAAAAATTGACTTGCCAAACATTTTGTGGTGCATGAGCAATATAGTAGTAGAAGTATCAAGAAAGTGACATAAAAAACAAATTATATAAAAAATAAAGTGCAAAGAAACAAAAATACTTGGCAGCCAATCTAAATGTACATTAAGTTTGCAGAGCATCAAAGATGCAGTACAAATACAAAGGAAAAAAATAGAAAAGCTGATGCAAAGAACTAAAATATGAAGGAGCAAGAGTTGCTCTTTTGGTATTAAAAAAGAAAAAATGCACTGTAAAAAAACTCAGGCTCATGATCAGTTGCAAAAAAAGTGAAGAATAAACTAGCCATAAAAAATTATTGTGGTTATTCTAGAAAACTGAGCTACATCTAAGTAAACCTAGACAATGTCTTCTGGTTTTTAGTTCTAATTTAGTTTAGCATGAATGAGAGCAAAGAATAATTCAATATTTTAAAGCTTTTAAAATAAAAAAGTTAAAGAAAATGAAAATGAATGCATAAATAATTAGACAAAGAATGAAAAGGCTTGAGTAATTGTTGGAAGGCTTAACTCTCAAGACAATGCCAAGCTTTAGGAGTAGCAATACAATCAGAAATAAGTGAGAGGTGAATTGTAAGAAAATCAGACTAGAGATTAAAATTAAAATGTAATGAAGTTGTAAGCATCTTTTCAACACTTTCCAAACCATTGTTAATACAGCTGAAAAAAAGCAAAGTAGTTTAAAAGCAGTAAAAAAGCAATGAATTTGTATTTGATAAAATGTAAGTTTTCATCTTACCAAGATTTACAATGTCCATTTAAACTTAATATATGTTAATGATTTGAAAAAGTTCACAAATCACGGGTCATGAAATGAAAATTTTATGAAACAGTGGCTATATAATATTTTGTCTTTCCACGTTAAACAGAGTAACAAAAATGTAAACTTTGGAAAACATTCAAAAATACAAAGTGAATGAATTCTCTGTGACCTTTATCCCATATTCTAAACTTTCTTGTTCAAGATACTGTTTGTCCATCAAAAAAGTGCTACACATTTCTCCAGCACTTTTACAAACTTTACCTTCCACAGCAAAAAGATTTCTTATCTTCTAAACTTTCAAGTAAATCATTTGATCAGCTGTAATAACACAGACACTAGAACTAGGTGTTCATTGGTGTTATTAATTCATTGCTAGAGATAAATTCTGGCAATGCAAAACAAGCAAAAATACAGTATGTAACCAAAGATTCCATCTGTAAAACATGGTTCAATTCCCATTGGACACAGCCAATTTAGAATGCCATGTTAGTAGATATAACTCCAAATATTGATTTCTAGAAAATGAGCAAGTGTGAAAAACATAGAATATGGTACAAGTCATGAATCTCCAAGAATCTTCATGGAAAGAAATGATACAGTTAAAACAGAATAGGATTAATTAGTTATTCAATTAATTCTTAATATCAGGTCAGCTAGTGCTGCAGTAATTTTTTTATTCCAATTTCAATCAATGATGATTAATAAACTACTAATGATTATATAAAAAGTAATTCAGCTTTAATGTAACAAAAAAGTTTCTGATCAATAGTGATAAAAATAGTGAAGGTACACACTGACTGTAATAAAAAATTGATTTTTTGCTAGAATTTGTAAAATGCAGTAAAATCAATTTCAATGGAGAATGGTAGCATATCTTTGTGTTTAGTTATTTGTAATGAGTCTATTCCTTTTTTCATGGCAGTTAGAAAGTTTGAGATGTTTAGCTGTATATCACTGTTGAAAAATTTAAACTTTGCAGAAAAAATTTAAATTGTACAATTTCCATTTTACTAGGCATATTTTGTCAAACAAAAAAATGTAACAAAATAAATTTCAAATAAGGTTTTTGATGTTATACAAACTGTTCTGTGCAACTCTAAAAATTGAATTAAATTCCTTTGAAATTGAAAAATAATGTGTTGATTGGGTTAAGACAGTATTGATAGCAAGTAATTGAATAAAGGTAATGATATTAGAAAGTTATTCCAAGTGAAAATGCCATTTCAACAATACAGTTAAAGTTATTCAATCTTATACAATTCTTTCAAGAACTGTTATAAATATACATATATATCTATATAAATATTTTTGTTTGTGCAGTAGAAATTTTGAACTCAAGTTATCTTGTGGCAACTAAAATGGTAGGCAATGTATATATTTCTCATTTGTTCCATGAAAAATGTAACTACATATTTAACCTTCTTTTAGCATATCAAACCAGCCTTAATATCTTTTCATTGCCAGTTTCCCTTGTTTTGATACCATGAAGACGTAAAGCACCTAAATCTGGTTGAAAATTTGCAACAAAACTTGCCAAAGTCAAAAATATGCTGGAGATTGCACAGTTGCACTGTCAGGATCTAATATGTTTTTGCCATGTATTATGTTTATTCATCTACAACTCTTTCAGGGATTTGTAGTTATATCGATCTAATTCGGTTTGTACGTGCGAGCATAGGTTGAAAATGTTGACCAGATTTACTCTAGTCAACACATGAACTAAGATAAATGAAATAGTATTGAATGTGTAGTATCTCTGTATTTATATTGCTCTGGTTTTCTGGCCTACACTTGATGCAATTTATTAGTCTTGAAATGCACTCATCGATTTCATTTGTTGGGGGTATCTTAAATAGAGATGAATCATTAGATATTGGTTCAGATAATATTGCGATGATATATTTGTAGTTATATCCTTTCATAGGTTGTTGGAATTGAGTTCACTATTCAATAATAAAAAATGGTTTCTCTACTTATCTGACTAAATATTAGCATGGTTGGTTCGATTTATTTTATTCGATTTGTCGAAAAAAGATATGGTTAGTTCTCATGCATCTGTTTAAACCGTAGATGACATATGATTCAAATATATGAATCATGTTTTAATTATTGCGGTACACACTTAATCCTCACCACAGAAAATATTATCTTCCAATTAACATTTATTTATTAACTGTTTTGGTATTCAGTAATTAAATAATTAATTGAAACAGCTTCTATACTAGCGTAAGAAAAGAATTACTGTGAAGCTACTTAATGCAGCATGATATCAGCTGAACTTTTATTTACGATATCACAACGTAGTTAAAATTTTTCTTCTATTAAACAAGAAGGTACGTCTTAATTTGGAACTAAATTTTATTGGATGTTCAACCTTATGATTATTCGAAGATGACGAGAATGAAATACGACCAATTTCATTCATATAGGTCGTATTACTATTGATTACAAAGCAACGAGGCATTTGTATGAAGGCTAAATGTTTTATCTTTTTGTGAACATGACAAATATCTGTATAATAACCCATATGTTTATCACTCTAGGTCCTAAAAATCAACGTTACTAGAGCTGGATCTCGGCGAATATCATTCAACATGTCGACTCGTGTTATATGCAGCTAAGTCTACCAGGCGTTGCTCTAGTTATTGCTCTTATACCATCAGTGGCATGCAAGCCAAATCCTTACAGTAGCTATTTTCAATTGATATCTCCACGAAGTGACTCAAACTTCAGAAACATGAACGGTCGCCTGGACATCGATATTCTTTATATGAAGAGGGCTCTCGAGCTCGCGGCCAGAGGATTAGGGAAAACCAGACCCAATCCTGCTGTAGGATGTGTAATCTTGTCAGCAGATGGCAACGTAGGTAGGCAGCGAGTATTGGTCGTCTTCCGTTTATTTAAGTGCAGTTAAATATGGTGTTGATAACAGTTTCTTTTAATATAAACTAGACCGCATTCCACTGCGCATTAGTCAATTTTTATTTCTTTGTTATTTGTTGTGCAATAGAGGAGATGCTATTGCATGTATTGCTGTCCAGCACATGCATTTTGATATCTTAGTTATGCATATTAAAAAATTAACAACTCTTCATCCTATTCAATTAATATATTTTGTTAAATATGAAATGTTCTTCAAATGCTTCGTAAGTTGCCACTTGAATCAAAAGAGAATATTTGCAAACTAGCTGAATAAAATCAAGCATTTTCAATTATCTTCCCTTATTGCTGATGAGAAAAAAAGAAAGTCAATTCGGCTGTTTAAGTTCCCCTATGCAATGCTTAGCAAAATTTTGGTTGTTCACAAGTACTAATTTTTATTAGCCTTTGAATAACAAAATAAATCAGAGTTTGCTTAGATGTAGATATTTTTCGTTTTTATAAGGTAGTTGGGGAAGGATTCCATCCTAAAGCAGGAGAACCACATGCTGAAGTATTTGCCTTGAGACAGGTACAACACCAATATCAAGGGAGCCATATCCTGTTTTGTATAATATTAGCACTTTTATTGGAATGAAATTCTCTGGTGTTCTCGAAGTAAAATACAGTGCTCAAAGGTTGCACACACTAACATTAACTGGTGAATTTTACATAATTAAATGTATATTCCTCAATCTTTATTCAAACATCCGTGAAACAGTTACACAAGCAAAAATTTAATGTAAGCGTAATGTACAGGAATGAAGCACAGCGAAGTTCCTAGTGCAATTTTTACTTTAAATAAATTTCTTCTTTTCTACAAATGATCCATGAAAAAGTCATGTCGTACCATGTTTGCTTTGGATTTCCGGGTGAAACGAATTAATTGATAGACTTGATAGATTCTTCATATTCGAAGTTTGTTATATTGTATCACTTATGGATGGTTTGTATTAACGTCAAATTAGAGCGTTATAATTTTTATATTTTGAATGTTAACTGATGTAATAACCTATATAGTCGATTTTCCATCCATCTATAGTTCCTTAAATAATGTACTATATTATTTTGTAGATTTTCTCACTCTTCCGAGTCCCATTTTCGGTGTCAATTGATATCTATAATTTGATACATTCGAACAACTGATAATTTTTGGTATATCCGACGATATCAATTGAAATTGACTAGAATTAATTAAAATTAATATTCCATGGACTATTAGGCTGGAGAATTAGCTAAAGGAGGCACTGCTTATGTATCTCTGGAACCTTGCAATCATTATGGACGGACTCCTCCGTGCACTGAAGCTCTTATTTCTCATGGAATTAAAAGGTTCATTTTAGAAAATCATTTTTCACTATTTAATTGATATTCTTTTGAATTAATTTTTTTGTCTTATCAGACTTTTGGAAATCTCTTTGCTCTATTTTTAGTTTTGTAGCATTCACGAATCCGCTAAATTATTGATACATGCATCAAGCTGCTAGATACGCATTAGAAGCATCGAATCAATTTATTAAATCTGAAAACCTGAACTGTTCATTTCTTCAAGACTTTTAGTTCTAGAGCAACATTTTTAGAAATAAATTTTTGTTATCCGAAGTAGACTGCACGTAAACATGTATAACATAACAAGGCATAGATATTCCTCAATCTCACATGTGAACTGGATCATATATATATGTTACAAATATGTAGATTTTACATCTTTTGTATTTTTCTAAGTAACATTTGCTATGTTTTAGAGTTGTTGCTGGAATGGTTGATCCTGATCCAAGAACTTCAGGAGGAGGATTGAAGAAATTAGCAGATAATAATATTGACACCATGGTCGGCATATTGGGTGCCGAATGCCGAAAAATTAATCGGCCATTCATACATAGAATTTTGTTTGGGCCCGAGTTGGGTTCTATGGGGGTGCTGCATATCAAGGCAAATTGTACTGGTACTAGAATTTAAAAAAAATTTGTTCTATTGACTTCCAATATCATTTGGTGCACATATTACAGGTGTGAAGGTGTTTAAATGACTTAAAAGTAACAATGTTGAGAAAGTGTTTTAAAGCAAATATATATTAAAATGGAGTTGAATATTTGGTAAAACTTGTTTTTTAGTTCATATTTAAAGTGATTTGTATTGACTCATGAAGGTAAGCATATTAGGAGAATTTTTCTGAGCACATTTCATTTGTAACTAAACAATTACTGCATTTGTACGGTCAAATTTCGAGTGATATTTGCTTTTTTTCATTTACTCAAAAATAACATATAGAGTGGTTTTTCTAAGATATACTTTTTTTACCATTCAGATGCTCAAGAAATTTATCTTCTGGAAAGAGACGAAAATCTTCTATTTGCTTCTAGTCCAGAGGTAACTTTAAGTTTTACAAATATATAATTGTATCTATAGCATCAAAGTAAATATCAATGCAATTTTATTTGTTGTAATTAACCGCTCATTGATGAAATCAATATTTTTGTTTCTCGAGTTTTTTTTTCACTTGTGAACAATTAAAATTCTAGTATTTGCATGAGCATTGCTCTTTATATGGAATAAGACATCACTGTTCTATTGCGTATGACAATCATAACTTTCTACAATTAATGATTGTATGACTCCTTACAGTTAATTTGAAAAATAAGGCTCAAACTTCACTATCACTACTCAAGTCTAAAATGATACCTGAAAGAAATGTGCATGCTCAAAAATGAAGTAATTCTTTTCTAATTTGTGTATTCGATACTATGTGCAATTCTCTTTCTCGTTACAATAAAAAATTTATGTTGATAAAAGCTTATTAAATTAAGTATTAAATAAAATTAAAGTTCAAGTTAAATTTTCCAGGTATATGAACCGTACGATGCTATTATTGTAGAGGGCAAAATCGGCTTAAAGCAATTGGAGAATGACTGGGAATTGCTGCCATCAACCATGATGCGAATCATTCTTGTACCACCTGGAGTAAATCTTGGAACTGAACTTTTAGGTACTCAACATCTTGATACATTTATAATTTAAATACAGACATTTTCTGCTGTGATTGTTTACAATAAGATCCCTAAGAAATAGGGTACATAGTCCCCCCCTCTCTCTGCATAAGTCACCTCCATTCACCTTTAACTTGTTCTCTTCAATGTTAGTAAAGCAAAAGCTGTGTGCCTGCAACAAACGCAGTAGTAAAAAACGGTCCATTTCATGACTGTCAGAACAAGTTGTCATTTTCTTTTCAAATATTTCAAGTTAAATCAGTCTATATTTTGTGTGTCAGGTACAGAAACAAGCCCTGTTTGGAGAAGAGCTGACAGCAATGTCATGGTGCTTGTTTCTGGCAGTAGGTATGTAAAATTTAGATTTTTAAAAAAGCATTTTTGAAGCAGCTTGTTTTCACTTTAATGTTGGTACTATGGTACTAAGTATTTGGTATTTTTAACGGATATAGAGATAGCAAATGAATATATTTGAATAATTCATATCACTTCTATATGTTCTTAGTTACTTTTCGAGTTTTTCGTATATCATTCTTATCCGCAAATTCTTAAGATTTTTTCTAATCTAGACTTAGAGATGGTAACTTTTCTATTCTAAATTTCATTGCTGATAAGTGTACAAAATATAGTTTATTCGCAACATAATTAGATAACGATACGTCAATCTGAAATATCCCATGTTTTGAATAATTTGAGCACTTAGAATGTGGCATTATTTAAAAAAATATATCACCATGACGTTCTTGACTTGTATACATTTCCTCGTTAATACTGCAGATTTTGTGATGTTGCATCAGAGCTGCAACTTGATTTTTTTAATTCCGCGGGCATTCCAGTCATGTACCTTAATTCTATTCAGCCCTGGACACTCGTCTCTAAGTATTTATACTCCATAGGCTATTTGTTGGTTGCTTGGGAAGTAGATTCAAACTCACGAGAGTGTATACTGTTAAATAATTGTACCCAACTCGGGAAAATTGCACTACATTCATATGATATTCCATTGCAAGATGAGTATAAGGATATGGAAAAATCTATATCATTGATTTTGAAGAAAGAGTGCACTGTAATTGGTTTACAGAAGAGCAGAGATATTTCAGTTGCAGAAATTCAATTTTGAATAGAAAATACTGTTTATTCCAAGCATAGAAATATTTTGCTATTTTTAAATGTATTGAACTTGTCAAATTATTGGTCGATTCATGCACTGTCTTAACATATTTGTGCATCAGAATTTGTAGCAAAGTGCAATTTAATTGGTTTTATTGCAATTGAAGTTTTATGTTGAGACAAGTTTTTACATTGCTTCTATTCAATATTGATCAGGTTTAGGTAACTCTAAGCATCATTCCGCAAAAAAAA
Source organism: Vaucheria bursata (assembly GCA_032358265.1). Lineage (NCBI taxonomy): Eukaryota > Xanthophyceae > Vaucheriales > Vaucheriaceae > Vaucheria > Vaucheria bursata. The sequence goes on along the minus strand of JAULBW010002103.1, from coordinate 123,718 downwards.
TGTTCAATTTCGATTATAACATGAGAAATCAACATTTACTGTTCCCGTCGTATGTTGTACAATGACAGGAAAGTCTAATCTTCAAATGAATTTGGAAGAATATAAGACATTTACAAAAGTAGAATTATTCTATAAAATAAGTCCTTCAAAATTTAGTGTTTCATCAAAAAGCTTATGTTACTTGATGCTTATACTTTCGTATCATACACATTTTCAGGCATTATTCCAATTCACATGTGCTAATGTATCACCCAATTTTGAAAGCCTGTATTATATAATATAGAAGTATTGTCTATGAAAGAGCTCTGCAGCATATCATTGCGAAACTCAGTAGTCAATTTCAGAATCTGAAATCTGGCCTCTTGCAGCTGGCCTTGAATTTGAATGTAATTCTATCATTCCTGAATGGCCTCCGGATAGTAGTGCTGTAAAAATGCACATTAAGAGTTGAATTCGTCAGTGTTAATGCAAAGTTAGAATCATGAATTGCATAGACTTCGGATATAATGAATTCATTTTGAAAGTGAAAGAAGCACTGTCTTTTCGGTGGTCTCGGTAGTTATATCCGAAGTTTGCATATACTTTAATGAGATATTTTAATAAAAAAATATCTCATTTGTAACTGGAAAAAACATAAATTCTAGCTAAGAGAAAAAAATGAGTATATCATGGTCCCGTTGAAAAAAAGCTCATTCTGTACATGTGCAAGTTCTAACGAAAAATTGTATAGTAACTTTGGATGTAACAAAGTTGCTTGTAGAACTTAAGCTAATGAACAGAAAAAACGCGTGAATTCAGCTCAAATTTTTTAGATACAACTGAATGAATTCAGTAGTTTAGACAAATTCGTTATATCCAAAATTCATTGTAGGAAATAATCTCAACTGTAAAATATGTGGCTTGAATATAAACGCCGAAATATTTTGGAATTTTATTTAAATCAAATTTGAATCAACTCTATATCGCCAATAATCGAGCTACCTCTTTGTATGTATCCCCTTGTTGATTCAGGCATTCCTTCAGGGAAAGGTACACCATTTATACAGTACTTTTTTCCTCTGGTCTACAACAAAAATATAAACTTCGGATATGACGAATTTGCTTTCAAGTTTACTTTTAATGAAGAAACAATATTGCACCATGTGCAACTTCAGATTTTTAATTACAGCGAACTTCCGACATAACAAATTATTGATTTATTATATCGAAACTTTACTGCAAGACATATAGATAGCTCATGTCAATTCATAAATCAACTTAATGAACTAAATACTGAAATCACCTGCTCTTGTTCGATGGCCATTCCAGGACCAATTTCTGATGTGCTAAATTCTTTATCTGATCTCTCACTCTCAGTTTCATTGGGCGAACTGCTGCTACTCGACTTATGACTCGTAGCTGATGCTATTTGATTATGCTCGGATTTCAGTTCTTCAGCCGTAGTTGGCTGAGAAAATATTCATTGAAAGTGAAAGAATTTCAAATGTAGGATTCACGTAATAGTGTTGCATTGACTCCAATAAAAATATTACCTTACTACACACCAAACATTTGAACAGTTAGTTTTTTGAGTTAGGCACTTTTGTGAATAGAATAGCTGAAAATAATGAGGCATATATATTGGATATTCAAATATATTTGAATCCTTTTCTTGGGGGAAGGATTACAATACTCTGTTGATTACTTGTGCCAGGGGAGGCATAATGTAATTAATGATCTAGCACTGAAAAAGTAAAAAAGCACTTGAAGGCACTTTTAAAACGTACTGTGAGTCTCAACAGCAAACATTTTGCCTCTAACTATATGTCAATGAACTTTTTAAAAAGCTTATTATATTTTGGTCAATGATATAAATTGTTTCTGTTCACATCCAATTTTTCATTTTATGAAATTCTATAGTTATTGGTTTTACCAAAAGAAAAATTTCAAAAATTCCAAGATATTATTTGCCCAATATTATGTCCTTTGGTTGAATTTTTGACTGAAAGATCATTGTATCAAGAATTGAAGTAAATGTTACGGTGAAAACTTAGGTAAAATATCATTGGTTAACAATACATTTGATTTAGAGCGTTTTAGTTCATAATTCACCTCAGCAGCTTCTGAAACTAGGGCAGTGCTTCTAAACATTGCTCCTAATGATTCATCGTGTAGTACTTGAACCTGTCTAGATCCTGGCTTGGCGATACGGACAACTACTTTTCCATTTGGATTTCCACATTTAAATATCTTAAAAGCTTTACCATAGTGCTCAAACGTATGACAGCTGATTGTTTTAAATATTTGAAAAAAATATTAAATTCATATATTGAAGATAAAATGATCTTGTAAATGACTTATATAATCCTGCGGGCTGGTATATATTTATGTGTATAGTCAATCTTAAACTAGAAAAAGTAAACTGCCGAGGTAAAATGTATAAAAAGAGATTAACTCTTGGAGATTTTTCATAGTATAAAATATTTTAGATAAGTTTAGTCCTTTTTTATTTTCATAGATCAAGTAGAAAAGTAGATAGAATGCCCAACTTAACATGAAAAACTAAAAATAAAAACTACAATAGCATTGATATTCAGGTTTAAATATTGTAATTAGTTTTTAGTTTACCTGTCAATTATGGGCTTAATGCTGCCCCTTTCAAGATGAGGATTAATAACAGTTTCAAGCACTTCACCCTGCATCAGTATATCATCTTATTTGAGCATTATCATTTCAAACACTTTGTAACGTTGACAGATTAAGTTCATTAAATCATGTTTAAAATTGAGTTACACATTAAATCTAGAAGTGTCATATTATATGTAACTCACATTGCCAAAGTATTATTTTCTCATATTCAGGGACAAGAAACAATTGATTGCCAGAACATTTTTTTGCACTTTTTCAGGAAACATGCATGTTACATAGGTCAAGATCATAGTGTCATAAATATAGTGAAAATAAAATACAAAAGGTAACTGTAAAGAATGTTTTTCACAGACCTAGGAGATGCAAATTTGGACTTTTTCAAATGTGTGGGAAACAGTAATAAAATTCAAAATCATACACTAATGAAACAGTCATTTCAATGAAGCAACAAGAATTACTTGGATATATACAATTTAGGAAGTTGTATTGTCCTAATTACAAATATTGCGTTATCTTTTAATTTGAATATGTCCCAAGGCATATGTAACAGCTTTTCTGTTTACCATAGATTTATGCAAGACAATATTAAAGTTGTTAATATTTAAAAAAATGCTTACCGAAGAAAGTGGGAAAATTCTATGAAACTCTACACCTGCTCTCTGTGCAGTCTTTTGATACTTTGATGATTTCAAATTAAGCAAAAAACGCTTCAGCATGCTTATCTAAGAATAAAAGTTATTCAAAAAATATTTTCAAAATAATATTCAGCTGCCATTATAAAAATATCCACCCATCTATTTTGCCAAGTGTTTTCCCATGTAGGGTTTCAATGGTGACTCACACTCGTTTAGTATACTATATGCAGAACCTAGAAGAAATGCATACTAGCTCTATAGACTGAGAGATGCATAGAAAAGTTGCTGAAAATATTGTTTTCATGCGCAGAAAATAAATGCATATTTGCAAATATGCAAGATAATATACAACCATATAGAAAACAACTGTGATCACTGTAATTTGACTGCTGAAATACCAGATTGCAAAAAAGTAATATTTTCAGTATCATTTTGGGAATTGATATATTTTTCTTTAAATGATATTAACAGTTATTGAACTATTTATCAGGACATTGAACTCAAAGTTACTAGCACTGATTAGCACATCTTTTGTACAAATGCCTTAAATTATGAGACTTTTGGGCATGAATATGGATACCTTTCTAGCAAATGACTCTATACATACTGCAGTTAAAACTTTTATATTCAAAGAATTTAAATTGTTACCTCAAATACAGAAGCAGCCTCATCTGCACTTGGCGGTGCCACTGTACTGATGCAGATACCCTGAAAATAAGGGATTCAGGTTTTAAGTGCTTTACACATTAAGTGTTTTATGATCTTTTTGAATGAGTCTTATCAATCTACCACCTTGTCAGTAAGAAGACGAAGGTCCATTAGCCAGATAGCATCACCAGAGTTGTCCATAATCATATCAAAATCTCTACAGCCTTTAAGTTCCTCAAGACTCCTGAAATATACACATGTAACATAATAAAAAGATATACATACTGGTATCAATTGATGCATTAAATAAAGAAGCCATGATAGCAAGTTAATTATTCAAATTATTTTAAAGCAAGTTGCGAGTTACTCAAAAATGAGTCAATACAGCATATTAAATTTAAATCAAAGAATTTTGGAAAATGGAATATTAGTATTAAAAATAATAGCATGCGCAAACATTACTTGATATGTTTTTTTGGAGATTTAAAAAAAAGATTCAAATAAATGAAAATCAGGAAATAAACTTTATAATTGCTAGAAACAAGTAAATTTTCCATTTTTTTAGCAAACATCCTTTTCTTACTTTTGGTTGCTAATGACCTTTACCACTCTTTGATCATTTTGCATCGAAACAACAGCCTCTTGAATTGGTACTACTGTCGTTACAATGCGAGTAGCTCCATACACCTCCTAGACAATATAAAACAATTTACGCAGTATAAATTAGTGTAAATAAAAAATAACTAGCCAACAAACATAAACATAGGACCATAAATTAGAGAACTAATTTACCTTTGCAATTTGTAAAGCTATAGAACCTACTCCAGTTCCGCCTCCTGATATAAATGCGCTTTTACAGTTTTTAGCTTTGAAACGAGCTTTTTCAAAGGCCTGTGGAGTATATATACCTGACTATCTATATTTTATAACGGGCAGTATGTTTATATGAGATATTATTTTACAAAAAAAGTAATTTAACTACAAAATAACTTGAGATTCAAACGTAGATTCATGATTATCTTTTATACAAAAAATTTTGCAAATTTTAAAACATCCTTAGACTAAGTATATATCGTCTTTAGTACATTTTATCACAATAATATAGAAAAACATAGCAATTGGGCTTTTGACCTCAATAGCGGTCAGAGCTGCTAGCGGTATAGCAGCTGCATGTTCATGCAAAACTCCTAGCGGCTTATGGGCCAGCTCACTTTCGTCACAAATGCAGTACTCAGCAAATGTTCCGTACGGGCGCTAGGCAAAAAATGGCTAAGTGAGATACTTCCAACATTAAAAATTTCAGTGGAATTGAACTATAGTATTCTTTTCATGAAATTGAAAGTCAGTATTACCCTGCGTTTATCAAGATCATCCTCTAATGTTGGAGATAAACATCCGTATACTTCATCACCAGGCCTAAATCTTAAAACTTCCGATCCAACTACATCCACTATTCCGCTGAAGTCGTATCCCACTACATACCTGAAAAAAATGTAGTTTTCAATAATCTATAAAACTGAAGTCTTGGTCTAAGAGCACATTCAAAAATCTTTTCGACTGATAAATTATATGAGTTTTTCTGTTAAAACAATTGACATGTATATCTTGCACATGTTGCTATATTTTCAAAGCCATGAGTGTTTTCTATTACTTCTAGTTTAATAGAGTACATGAAATTCACTTATCCATCACATTATTTATGCACAACTTCGAAGTTTTTTGTACAGAATAGTTGATACCTAAAAGATGGTAGAAATACAAAGTAATATTAGCATTGCAATATCATTTTTGACATTAATCATCAGGTATAATAAAACGGTAAAAGTTGCTCATTTTACATAGAGTAAGAGTCTGTAAATTAGTTTCTTACGGAAACACGTCGCCAAGAAGATCTCTTAATTTTCCAGTGCATTTATTAATGTCAATAGCATTGATACTGGCTGCTTGTACTTTAATAATCACCTCCGATGGAGCAGCACTAACTGGCCTAGGAAAATCTGATACCATGCTCATTGTGCTATGAGCAGGGCTTCCATAGTGGGAAACAACAATAGCTTTCATTGTAGCCTAAAAGCATGGAATTTATAAACAGTACGTTAGAAATCAAAGATTTCTAAGTGTAAATGCTTAGAAAGTATATTTTTCAACCATTTCATTTCTTCATTAACAAGTAACCCTCAATGTTTTGAGAAATATATTATTGCCTTTTTTTGGCAAGCTATCTTATTTTTTAGCGCTAAAACAGCAGCGCTTTGAATGACAGGAAAATTGCAAATTCTTACCATCCCTGATGGTGACTCGATATCTCCAACTTTATAACTCATTATGCAGGGTGTCGATAGGCAAGCCTATAAGTTTAAGTGATAAGGTATTGAGAAAAATGGGTAATATATAGGCTCTTGAGAACAAGATAATGATGACGAGTATCTTCAGATTGAAGGTAGCATTAGAGTTGAAGTTGAAGTTGAAGTAGAGTTCAGTTTAGATTGGAAAAAGTTGCAACACTGAAAAATTCCTTGTCAAAATAGACAAGCGTCGACTTTTTCTTTTTAAGACAAAAAAGGTAACCTTTTTTCCTAAACAAAGAACAATTTTTTCCAGCTAATCGAATGCAGATAAAATTTTGCAAATGTATGCAGTACATATGCAGATACTGACCTATTGAAAAATCTATAAAAAAATCTTGGTGTAGGTAAGTTTTTCAAAAGGATTGGGTAATGCTCTCCATTATGAACTTTGCACTCTGTAAATATATGGATGCATATTCCTGGACTTGAAATTTTGAATTGATGTTGGAAGAATACTCAATAAAAACAATCTCGGGACATATACATTGCAGCTTTATCAAATATTTTCATTAATATAAATAATGTAACTAGCAATATGTATTCATGTTACACCACATGAAATGTACTGGATACAAAAAATATTAGTTTTTTCCCAACAATGAATCAAGCATTTTAATAATATTTCGGATTAAAAATTAGCGATGTATATAAAAAGTTAGCTATAAATTTTTAATATTTTGTAAGAACAGCACAAAATATTGGATTAATAACAGTTTGGCAACTCTGGCACTATGAGATGTATTTCTTTTGCTGCATCCCACATGGCAGGAGTTGAAATAGATCTATTGATGATTGAATAATGATTGTGTTTCTATTCTAGTGCAATCTTCTTTGTAAAATTATTGGAAAGCATTTGAAAGTAGATAGCAAAGGTGTAAAGTTTGAAGTTTAATAATGATGAAATACTTTCTGGTAAAAATAATATTGAGATTTTTGAGTTTTGTTCCTCTTTTCAGTTGCTTTTCTTGATATATTGTTTATTTAGTTGACTTTTACATCAATTAGATTATCCATCTACTCCTAAAGAGTAGGATTAAGCTTAAGTTTGTTTTTCAATTATTTTTTTCACAGAATATATATTTTTTTAAATCAATATTTTTCATCCAAGGCAAAGATGTAGGCTACAACTGCTTCAATATAGATGTAGGGTATAGCCATTTTAATGTAGATGTTGATCCGTAATATCATGTAGCTTTAGAAATAAATCTATAAAAAGCTGACCATACTTGATAACTTGGCTTTTTTGCCTGTGATATAGTGAGGTAAGACTATGAGTTGCATTGGTGGCTCTACCTGCTGATCCCATATTAACAGGAAAAAGTCATTGTATGCTGCATAGCACTTTACTGAATACTTGCTAAATTTAAATCTCTTGTGTGTTTATGCTTAAGTAGCATTCTGACAGAGCTTGCGCAAGCAAGCAATTTTTTGTTAGGAGTTAACTTATTAACGGTTAAGTTCATGTTATAGCTGTGGAATTCTGTTTTATAGCAATTCGTCGTTCTGCATATTGGAATTCTAAGTTTATAGCAAGTAATTGCTGGACTTTGGTGACGGGCTAAGTTTAGGATATGTGTGTTGCTAAGAAATGAATTCACTCCTAACAACACAATTCATGTCTGTGTAAATATACTCTTTACTATAGTTTTGAGTTTTATTTGAAAACACATTCATAACATTTTTTAATGCAAAATCTAATGTCTAAAAACCTTTCATATACTTCTAAAGATTAAAACTGCTGAGCTTAGCTTGGGTATCTGGAAGGAGTTTTCTTAGTTCTTTAGCTAATGTATAATGCAGTATCATAACCAAAGTGGTACAGCAACAACAGAAATAAATAAGGCCTAGATGTGGTATCCTCTGCTAATTTGGTGTTTAATAATAACTATATCTTGTATAACAATTTGAAACAGGAAGATCTAGATGCTTCTTCAATACAAGCAACAAGTCATTAGCAGGGATTTCTAGCTTACACATTTAATTTATGCTAAAAATATATCTTTGCCAAAAAATGACCTACAATGAAGATAACTTCTAATGGATAAGAGCCAAAGGTATGGGGAATATTTTCAAAGTTCCTTCTTACAGCATTAAAGAAGCTATATTGATTTGTGCACATATTCTGCCATAAAAATATGCATCAAGTTCTCAAACTGAAAAAAATTTAAAATTTTGAACAAATGGCAAAAATTATGTGTAGGCTAATAGAGCCATCAAATGTATGATTCTTGCATAAACTGTTTGTTTAACTCCAAGGATGATGATTTTGGTGAAATCTATCAGGCTTGCTGCAGTTATTGCTACTATTCTTGGTCAAGGTTTTTTTCTATTATCAACATTCTTCTGCTAATTCAAACTTCAAATCTTGAAGTCTACAGTTCTAAGTCTACTGCTCGTATCTGATAAAAATATGTTTTTTTGCAAATACACTGCTTTGGAAATACCGTTTGTTGCTCTAAAAATTTTACCTTTGCTTCCACATTCTTCATAACAATATTTCATCAAATTAGCCAGAATTCAAATAGTTTTTTTGAGATACAACTGCATTTTAAAAATAAAATTACAGAACTTTGGCTCTCTGCTTTCAATATCATTCTTTCTGGACTTTCTCTTCATTTCATCCATCTCTGTGAATACACCATCTCAACAGCATTTTGCTATCTTGCATGTAGTTAGGTTGTCTCTTATCTTTTTGTTTCATTAACATAATCACTTGTGATCTTAATTTTTTATTGCTTTGTCCCATCGTTCATCTTTACTTCTTTTTCTTTTTTGTATTTAAAATTGCAACATTTTTTATTTTTTCCAATTATTCTACATGTTGCCTGCTTGAACTTACATTTTGATGGATGAAGTATATTTCATAAGTTGACCCAACCTGCTGTTGAGTGTTAATAGCATGCTGTACTTTACTAGGCTTACCATGACAGTTTCAGTGTCAGAAACCACGGTTTCAAATATTGGTTGGAAACATTCACTTAGATTTTAAAATAAGCATTGTCGAATAAGAGATAAAGTTGTGACCTTTAAAGAATACCTTGTTGGACTCCAGAAGCACTAAAAATTGTTGTGCCTCCATGGTAAAAAAAATTCTACATGTATAGGTATGCAGCTCAACTCTAGGGCAATGAAAAACACTATTACATAAGGGCAGTAATCTCTCTTCCACTAATCTCATTGAACACATTGGTGAAATTATGCTTGAGTAATATCAACCTTGAGTAATACTATAGTGCTACAAAAACTCTTTATTATGAATGGCATGAACAAAAGCAACTTTGGTACACAAAAATACACTTTAATACAAGACATCAAATATTTTCTCTCATGGCTGTCAACTGCATTTTTTTCACCTTCATCTTTGTTTGAAATCATTAAATACATAATTGTAAATTATGGTATCAATAGTGAATCCATATTACTCCGGTAATTGCATTTTCTGAGTTGCTGGGGGGCTGCATGTAAAACATTAAAATACTTCAAGCATTAAAAATTTTAATTTAAAACAAAATTATAGTTGTAGTTTTCAGCTTGAAAGTAGCAATTGTTAGCAAGTAGGCAAAAAACTTTCTTTTTGATCTTGAGCATTATTTAAAGGGTTTAAGTATTTGTTGAGAAAACATTTCACTTTCTAGGAGGCAGTACAAGGGGACTACTTTTTCTATTAAACTAAAACTAAATTTCATGCATAATTTTGAATGCAAAAAAAATTATAAATATTCTATTTGTACATTTGATGTATAGTTTCAAATCATAGTATGAGTGAACAATCCAATAGTTAGAGAAGTAGTTTGAATGAGATGTATTTTTTTCTGCATGATTCAAATTAGTAGTTTTTAAACTACATTTTTAACCTTGCAAATGCAATCTCCTTACTTCTATGTAAAACCAGGTCATAATGGTTGAACAAAGTAAATATGCATCATGATACACATGAACAAGACATTTGATAAAAAATACTAGTCTATTACTTCACCTACCTAAATTGAGTCAATAAAATGTAATAACATTTTATATGAAAATCATAAGTAATGTAAAGATCTTTTCATTACTTTTCCGTTCTACATTTTTAGATGAGCAAAAAAAGTTAGGAAAAAAACTATCAAATTTTTTGCACTTCATGTAGAACGTGCAATAGTTTCATGCTGTGCAGATGCACAAAAACCCATTTTATGTTGTGAAGACAAATTTGCCCAGAACAAAAAGTAATAAAGCAAGTAGCTTAACATAGGAAGTTTAACTACTAAAGAACAAACTAGTGATAAGAGCAATGCTACTCTTTGAAAATTGTGTTCTACTTAGCACAAGTACACATGATTTTTTATACCAATGCTGTTACAGGTCACTAGATTTTTGAGGAAATTTCGGATGAAAAGATTTCTAAAGACTTGATATTTTCAGCCATTCTGTCAAGATATTTGCTGGCCCTGTTATCTCTATAAATTATTGTTGCATAACTGCTAAACTATATTTACCTATGTTTGCCTATTTTTCAATTATATTTTGTCTATGCTTTTTTTCTCCTTTTGCCTCTCTTCATACAATGTTCATATTATCCCAACTGCACCTTTATACCAGTCTTTTATGTCAATACCATTGTTATAGTCCTTTAATGGATCCATTTATTCTACACCCTCATTTAATGCCATATATCATATTCCTTATAACTCTGTGGAAACTTCTTTCTTTTTCACCTATGTATGTCCTGTGTTATATTACTTCTCTAACAATGGTTAGATTCTCAAACTCCACTTTACCTTCAGTCAGGATACTTTAGACCTCACCTTCAATTAATTGGATATTATTCTAGAATTGTCGTCAATCTTATAACTCCACTTTATTCAGTCTATCTTTCAATTACTCTGCTTTACTTCTGCTAAAGTCAACTTCATGAGGTGTGTCAATTAATTCTGGAATAATCACAAGCCTGCTAATGAAAAATTGTGGGCTTACTTACAGAGTAAGAGATTTAGCAAGATTTACCAGAGAGCCAGTTTCAAAGGTATTTCAAGAGGGTATACTCCAGGAGCTGACAGAAACATATTTAATTGTTCAGTCTAGTGTTTTTGTTGAGTCCTCTTCTAAAGTTTAATAAATTTTTATATATCTATTAAATCGTATTTTTGCTTCATTGTTTGTTAGCCATCTGTCATACATTGGACTTCATCCCCTTGACTAGGCTACATTGTCCATATAAAGGTATACTTAGTATATCATATTACTATATTTTTTTCTTCCATCTCAACACAGCATTACAGAAGGAAAAAGCACTTAAGAAATTAGTTCTCTACCTGAGGTAAGCAAAAAGGTATGGCATACTATATGGCACTACATGTTGTACTCCAAATATATGTTGTCTTTTGGCCAAATTCAATTTTTAGAATAATAATAAAGTGCTATATTCTATTGCTTAATGCCAATTGCAAATATAATACTATAATCATGGGCTTTGCATCGTTTTCTGAAAAATTGCAGTATGCGCTTGATATGATCTTGATAAATGTAATTGAGAGTTGTACAAAGATTGCACTAGCTTCATTATGTACTTGAGAGATTTAGCTGCTGTAATTGGAAACAAATTTAGATAAATTTAATTATTCCTACATATTTGTATCAAAAATATTATTCTTAAACAATTCGTTTTTGCTAACCTTTTAATACACAAAGTAATACTTAGTAGTCCATGTAATATTCTTGGAAGATAAAAGCTAGAAATTTGATAGAATAGATTAGCATAGCATGCTCTTGAAACTTGCCTGGTATAAAATTAATAAAAAAATTGGTATTAATCAATATATTTCTGATATTATTATTTCTATTTGCTGCACTTTGGATATATGTACATATACTTATATACTTTAGTACTGAAAAAAGGTACCTGCTAAAAAGTCACATAAAAAGTAACTGGACTGAGAAAAAAGTCATCAACACGTATTTACATTTTTAGAAAATTACTTTCTAGCTTTATATTTAGTAACTTATTTCTGATAAATAGTTTTTTGGGTGAATTTATTACTATAGTAGCGTAATGTTACAATTTTATAGTCTAAATCATGTTAAAGATATATCAGCATAAAATGAAACATTTCCAATTGATTAACACAATTACAATATTATCCAAAAGTATGAAAATATAAAAAATATTTTTGGGTATAAAGTTATTTGAGCAAATTGAAGTTTAGAAAAATGTGTTTAACAATACCAACTGTTGGAAACCAAGCTCTGATTGACTAAAAAGAAATTACACACAGGTTATATGTTCAATATTTCTTGATTGCTAGAAATCATTTTATATTTTTTTTGCTCAACTTACAATACTTTTTTACATGGAATTTAATTTTGGTTTTACTTGGTAGTATCATCTTATACTATCTTTATAACATACAGATCTTATAAATAATTTAACTTATTTACTGGTAGCATGCATCATATAATACGAGTAATGTATAAAGCAGATTATATCTGCATCAAACAATATTAGCAAAGAATGAAGCAGATAATACCTGCGACACAAATAGTTTGTGAAATAATTCATGTCATAAAATGAATAAAACGTTGTAAATACTTTGCAAGACAGACATGTTGGATAGCATGGTAAACATGAAACCATAAAATTGTTTGTAGATATATATTAGAAAAAATAAACTTTTTGCAGCAGAGTTGAAGAAACAAGAAATGAGAGAAAAGAAAATATTAATCCTATCAAAATAAAGCATTAATCTATGGCAAAAAATGAGGGTAGATATTACATGTTGCTTTGCAACAATACTTTAAAAAATTTATGACATAAAAGTAATTAATGTATTATGTCATTTATAATAGAATTAATGCATCTTTAAGAAAAAATAAATCAAACAATAAATAAATTTACATGATTTAAGATACCGCTTCCAAAAACCACCGCATATAAAACCTATTCATTACAACCATTTATACAGATTACTCAACATAATGGCTATCTAAAATCATTAATACTTGAAATGGGGTACTCACACAAAATTCAAATTGGTAAATACCTCAAAACGCCCAGACGACTAAATCTACAAAAAGTGCCTTTGATATTGCGCTTTGTGCTCCAAAATTTCCCCTCGAATAACGATAATAATTTTGTATTATTGGGACTCAAATAAAATCTTAGCACTTCCTCATACATTAGGGTTTCATTTCTTTACTCATTGAGGACTTCGATTTGATCATAAGAAAGGGCAATTATAAGATATATGGCAACGAGTCACAAAGTTAGTTATGTTAAGAGATTCTACAATGTTCAATTCTTTTGTTCGTTATGATTGGCCAAAATATCTTTAAAATTAATCGGATTGGTTAAAATATGAAATTTCAGGGATTTAAAATTATCGTTCATCAATTTATTCAATTACATCCTCTTAGAATCAAATTTTCCAAATTAATGGCATCAGTATTTCTTGGAGATCTAAATGACTTTATCACACCATCACAATCTTGTGTGAACCCATTGTTTGTTTCCACTAAGAATAAAAATGACAACTCTGATGTTGGTGCCGTTTCGATTGCTATTGAATTGGAAGATGAAATTGAAACATTTGTTCCTTATAAGGTATATGAACTAGTTTTCAATTTAATCATATCGATAAGATCATCTTTTTTCTACATCATTATAGCAGGAACCTGACTTGATTAAGTCTTCGGCCTCCAAGACTGCTACAGTAAGTTTAAACGATTGCCTAGCCTGCAGTGGATGTGTCACTTCCGCTGAGACCGTTCTTATTGCGGAACAAAGTGCCCATCGCCTTCTAAAAGCTCTGAACGATAACGAACATTCACTTTTCGTCGCATCGCTATCACCGCAAAGTCGGTCCTCTCTATCCGATTACTTCGGATGCTCGTTGACTGATGCAGAAAAGAAAGTTGCAGGTTTTCTAAAGTCAATAGGATTTCATTACGTTCTAGATGCCTCGTGTGGTGGTGATCTATGCCTTCTAGCTACGAGGGAGGAGTTTATATCAAGGAGCCGAGCTCTGTCAACTGTTGCCATGCAAGATAGTGCTATGAAATCTTCTAAAAGATTTTGGGAAGCTCCCCTACACACCACTCCTGTATCCAAGTTCACGTATCGAGAAGTTGCAACTGGTAAAGAAATTTCTGCTGATCCTGCAAAACAGTCAATGCCAATCTTACCACTTCTTGTAAGCTCATGTCCAGGTCAGATATTTCAACAATTCCGTAGTCCTGCATCATCAAAATATTTATTTTAGAGATAACTTATTAAGCTTGAGAAAACCTTATATAATCAAGTTCAAAAAGAGTTTGTATCGCTTTCTGCACATTTTGGTAATGCTGAAAAGTACCATATCACTTAATTTTTAGCCTAAACATTGATTTAGATTTGAATCTGCCATATTGCGTTGAGTACAAGAATCATTCACATTTACTAAAAATTCTAAAAAGATGAATTTTTTTTAGTTACCTGTTAACTTCCATCTCTCACAGGAAAAAATATTCTAAATAATTATTTTCTTTTTCTTCTGTAACATCTCCTGTGGCTTTAGCTGTTCTAGATGAGTTAGCTAACATATTAGGTTTTGTCGGTTGCCTAGCACTAGATTTTGAGTATGGTAAATAAAATAATATTATTGAATTTGCAATGTATTTTGAGGTAACAGTGCGTATAGTGGCTAAATTACGATTCCAAATTAACCTTTCCGAAATTATTACAAAATATGACCTTTAAAAAAATTCGATATAAGCTGAAAAGCCAAAAACGGATGTTTGAGTTTCATTGCTCTTTCAAATCATAAATCATTATTGACGAATTTACCCTTGTAAAATTCTTATGCAATTTAATTACTGTACACAGTAATCTTTAATCTAATTATAAAATGAAAACTTATCTTCTATTTTGCTCATTTTTTTTAAACTTCATATTGCTCAAAGTTATAAAACCCCTTGCACATCAGGGTTTGTATGCTATGTTGAAAAAATAGCTCCTGAAGCTATAGCTTATATGAGCCATTCAAAATCCCCTCAAGCAATGATTGGAGGATTAATAAAAGGGCCACTAGCATGTTTTTGGAATACTTCTTCTGCCTCAATATTCCATGTATCCATTCAACCGTGTTTTGACAGAAAACTTGAAGCTAGTCGGCTCGATTTCTATGATCCTTATGCGCAGTGCAAAGATGTGGATTTGGTATTGTCGACAAACGAGCTGTTAGATATGATGAATCAGCATGCAAGTGTACAAAATTCGAAGGTAGACAAATAATTAAATATAGTAGAATTCCTCTGAAGCAATAGCAACAATATCAAGATTTCAGTATGATTCTAATGGCAGTTACTAATTAATAGAGATAATAAAAATCATATTATTTGAATCAGAATAGGAAGGTGGTATTAGAAATCACAGAGGACTGGCTTTGGAAAGTGCCATTGCATATACTTTGAAAAATAAAAAATGCACACTCTTTTTTACCGGGAATATTATATAATTAGACAATTTTGATGTAGTTACTATATCTATGGCATTTATATACTCAAATTTAATGAATTTTCTGACAAATTTCAAACTAAGACTAGGTGCTTGAATCAATTTTGAATTACAGCAGTAGCTAATAAAATTAAAGGTCGCTATATGTTTTTGTCTTGTACATATTAGGTATTCCATTTACTGACACTGTCGGTTAGAGTGAAAATTATCAATTAATCGAATATATTGGATTGGGGATACCACTATGCACCAGCGAACAAAGTGGGCGGGGTGGTAAGGCTACTGAATAATAGAATATATCATTTAGAAGACAATCTGTTCATGGAACATTTGTTGCATATATTAGTTTGGGAATGTACAAGCCTAACTTGATATAAAATTTCAAGTTTTTTTGTAAAAAAAGTTGTGAATCGGATGCTATTTCCAGATACAATTGCGTAAATAATGTGATATATTTTTGTCTTTTTCACTTATTTATGGTAAAAACAGTAAAATTTATCAAAATAATAATTTGAATTAGTGTTCCAATTGAAAATGGCAAATGTTTTTTTTTACATTTCTCATGGTTCCTACATTTCTACAGGTTGAAAGCTTCCTTTCTTCGGATATTGATTCTCTATCAATGTTTCAAAATTTCGAAGATAGTAAACGAGCATCAACTTATTCAACCCGGGATCCGAGCGGTGGCTATGCTGAATATATCTTTAGATATGCAGCTTCAGAGTTGCATGGCATCTGTATAGATAATGAAAAACCCTTGGATTATAAAATAGGGAGGAATCCTGATTTAAGAGAAGTCAGCCTTGAAAAAGAAGGAAAAACAGTAATGAGATTTGCCATTGCGTATGGATTTCGAAATATTCAGGTGAGAATTTTGGAAAAACTGTCAAAATAGTATGTCTAGATTTGTTACATATTTTTCCATGTCAATTGAGAGTAGCATTGTATACAATACATATTATCCATTGCATGTATATGCAGTTATGGAATAAGTTTATAGAACAATAGTGAAGTTAAGTTAAACTTCAAATTCTTTAACATTTTTCAGCCATTTTCTTTCTTTCTCTGCTGTTTCTTCAACACTGTTGTTTAAAACCGCCAATTTTTAAGTGCAGTAGATATTGAATATAACCTCTTTAAGTTGTGAATTGCAGAATATTCTTTCCGAATTTTCTTTGATGATTTCATACTCTTTTTGAGTAGAGTATATTGATGCAACTTAAGAATGGACGAAGTCAGTACGATTTTGTTGAAGTTATGGCCTGTCCTGGTGGCTGTGTGAATGGTGGGGGACAGATAAAACCTGAATATGAGGTTCCGCAGCAAATGCGGGCCCGAATAGAGCGAGTTGGAATGCTCATGAAAGTAAGTTACCGATTTTTGCCCTTTTGCTACTCGCAAAATATTTATACGATTTCAGCTCAAAAACTTTGCCACTTTTCATTTTTTGGTTCAGTTTGTCTTTGTTTCCTATATATGAATCTCAAGGAGAGAAAACGCACAGGAAGAGAGAAAACAATATAAATAGTAATTTTGAAAAATGCGATCTTCAACGTCAGCTAGATTGCTCCAGAACAATATTATGAAATCAATATCCTATCGTTGTGCCTCAATAAAGGCTACTATGTAATATGTTTAGTCAACTAGTCGATATCAATGAACTAATATGTAAGAATTGGATGAATGGCTAGCGCTATCTTTATCATTTATGTTTCCATATTTACATTTTGTAGTAATAAGTGTTTAATTGCCTCAAACTTATAAACATTAAAAAAATTTTTCTTCGTTATTGTAACTGTGTATTTTTTGAGCCAGGATGCCGAAGCATTGGAATCTCCTGATGATAATATATTATTGAGAAATATGACTGCTCAAGCTCTACATGCTGACATTGGATTATATACTTCATTTCATTCTATTCAGAAGCTCGAAGAGAGTAATGCGATGTTTAGTAATTGGTAAAATATGGAAATCTTCACAAATAACATTGCTTAATAGTACAAATAGTTCAATTCGGTCCACGATGCAGTAGACAGTATAAAAAAATACATTGCTCGATTAAAATCTTTATTTTGTTATAAATGACACGATCTAATCTGTGGATGTTTCGTTTCATAAAATATTGTGACAAAAAGAGGTTGAATATACGAGCTTTTGCCTCATTGAATGTATTCTTGAATCTCTCCGAAATCACGATTTTGTTGGAACTTCGCTATAGAATGCCTTTATAAAGAAAACTGGTTTAAAAAATGTGAGCAAAACGACTTTGCTGCTACAAAAACTGCAGAGTAACGAGCTTCAACAAAGTGCTAGCTGATGTGCCAGTTATTTTAATTAGAAACAGCAATATCGTTGTTTGCACCACAGAAATGTTCTGATTCAGTACATGAATTTTTATCCCTATCCAGATTAATATTATTGTTGACAAAATCTTTGCAGTTGCATTTTTTCTATTTTACTCACAAAAATCACAACAGCTCTGTTAATTACATTGATCTATTTTGTAATCATACATTTTTCAAATTGCTGCATCATCTGCACTACTTTAAACTTCAAAATTTAATTATATATCGACATTAATAAACACGCATTCATGTATATTTGCATATTACGAACATGTTGCCTACTAACATGAAGGTCTGTCATCATGTTTCAACCACAGTACCGTTTCGAAAAATAACTTTTCGCCCTTGCGTTAAGTCCTGAACTAAGATGACATATTCCAGCGGCATTCTTTCAGTTAGAATAACTTCATTTTCTGAGAGGTAAAATTGTATACCCCTGCTCATTGCATGTTCTACATCAACGTACACCAATAATTCAGCATTTCTTCGAATTCCGGAAATCAATCTATTATTTTCACCTATGTCTTCACTTTTAAGCAATGGTTCCGGCAGAGATGTTGAAAAATGTACGTGGTTACGGCCCATCGAAAGTAAAGCACCAGAAGCGAGGATATTCGGCCAAACTCGTTTATAGGTGCCATGCACGCACAGTGGAATCTCTTCAGCTCTGGGTAAAGTTTGAACATTTTTGGGGGGGTTTCAAACTTTTGACAAATAATTACTCAAATTTTATATATGAAAAGTGGTTTGTGAATTCTTAAGCCTATAAAGTGAAAGACAAGCTTGCTATAAAGATACTCTGACTTCTCCAAAATTTATTTATCGCCATTAAAGTTATAATGACTATTCTGAAATTACATTTAGTAGTATCAGGATAAGCAAGTCTAGACAAGCTATAAAGTAATATTCAAAATATTTGATAATATATTTCCTAAAAAAGTTGACTATTACGAAGGAATCATACCTGTAAATCCGCGTAAGCAATTGTGTAGTTTCAATACTTTTAATAGAATGTCCTTGATTTGCCCGTATGTACAAATTTGCATCATCATCTTCTCTAAGTGAAAATCTCTTTTTAGAATTATTGGCGACAATTTCTTTAATCACATTTACATTTATCCCATGAAACCCTAGTAAAAACAGCATGGAGAAAATATTATGCTAAATTTTCGATCAGTTATACTATCATTCTTTTTCCATTAGTCGATGAAATTTTATGGATCTCCCATAAACAAATCAAATCGTTTTCTTACGCTGTTTCTCAAATGTGCGGCAATAACAGTATAAATAATAGTATATTTTTGAAAATATGGACTTGCATTTATCACCAACTCACACTGAAAATAGTAATTAACTTCATCTTTCTTGCAATAATTATGACATGTTATTTTCACAGCTTTAAAAATTATTTTTGCGTACATGTAGCGATGATTATATGTACTGATGCTTTTAAATTTCAAATTTACCATAAATCAAAATAGCTAATTTCAGGAAAATTCCGAATGAAATTATATTAATGTCTTGTAATTCATTTGAATAAACATATGTAAACTGTACTTGGCTACGTTATTATATACCATGTACTATTAGTTAAATAATATCCTCTAGATTCTAACAGCAGTTGTAGCATTATAAATGGCCAACCTTTCCGGGAAAGAAGATCAGAAAGAAGAACAAAACCATCTGGCTTCATCTCAAGTTTAAGCTCCGCCGCTCCATGGCGCAATGCCCAACTTAATTTTTTCGATATTCTAACATGATTACGAGAGTCGGAAGAACCCTCTTGTTCTCGTAAGAAATTTCTCTCAGAATCCATTGGGGTACTGCGCACCAACGAGGAGTTTACTACTTTTAGCCTGAGATTGATGATAAAAATAAAGTTAAGGGATCAACTTAAGCATACATCAAGATAACAGTGAAACCTGCTTAGTCGAACACTTCTTTAACTTGAACACCTGTCTGTTGTACTGATTGTTGGAATGTACACTCCTTGTTGAGCACTGAAAAACGTTCTTATCTTGAACACATTTGCCTCAGTAAGTTGAACACATTCACATAAAATTTAAATATTGGGCCAATTCTTTTAAATCCTAGAAAAGTCACATAAATACTTTCATGTCCGTAGTGTCGTGAATTAGAATACGTTGTTTTGAAGCTGTTTACCAAGTAATTTAGGCAGGAATTTCCGTAGAGGTCCGTCTTGGTTTTTCAGTGTGGTCACTTTCTTGATGAAAGTGTACATGATCATCAAATCCCTGCAAGTTTTAATTTCTGATTACTTCATTTAAAAAATAACAAAGTTCAATCAAATACTTTGTAACCCTTTGAGATATATGCATGTAAAATATATTTAGAACTGATCGACACTTTAACTTGTTACGTTTAAAAATTAATTATTGATTAAAATGCATTTAACCTGAATACATAATTTAACTGAACAGTTTGCAATTAATCACGGAATGTTTGACTTTACTGGTTTCACTGCAATTCATTTCCTCTGTCTCGAACCAAAACATGGAATGTACAGAACCGAATCAATGGTCGATAACCTACAACTGAATGGTTTGATAGGATTATATATCCAATTTTTAATTATAAATTTAAAGAATTTAGTAATAATGTATACTGTTTACAAATCCAGTTGGACGAGGTGGCCAAGTTTCACTTGTTTCCCACCAGTATGTGTATTTTGATATTTTATCAAAGTTTTGAGGTCAACCACGGAAATATGAGAATAATCTGCCTTTTCAAGTTTCAGCTGCATTAAATAAATTTTTTGCTCATATATGCAATATATCCACTAGAAATATGGTTAATTTTAACAAGCTTTAGCACATATTTTAGTGTAAATCTCTCTACACAACTTTTGTAAACATTATTAACTTAACTGTTCTATGTACGCTTGTCTAATGATGTTAGGAACTAATTTTTTTACAACAATTAGTTCTTACGGAAATTGCTCTTTTAAGATTTATTCCATTATTTGATTGCACTGTTTTGTGACTCTCCAGATGGACTGGCATTGAGATTTGGTTTGCTGTGTTGCTGAGTGTGTTTATTATTTACTCTCAGCAACGGAAATTATGTTTGCATAATGTTACTACCCTTCAATAATCTTTTTGTCCTTCTTGTTACTACCTTTCAATAATCTTTTTGTCCTTCTTGTTACTACCCTTCAATAATCTTTTTGTCCTTCTTGTTACTACCTTGTCCATTACATTCATGACAGATAACTACTTTTCATCAATATAATGTTGATATGATTTATTTCTTGCAGTATTTTCAAGTTTAATTCATTGTCAGATATGAACAGTGTTTTAGCAAGACAAAATGTGAGTAGAGTTACAATGGTTGCCTTATAGAAACCTATGCCATCTTTTTATATTTTCTAAAGTTCTATGGAATATAGAGAATTTAAGTTTGAAAGGAAGGTTTTTTTTAAGTTTCAGTAATTAAACAGAATATTGGCACGTGATATATTTTTTAATTCGAAAAATTGCAAAGTTCATTGTTGTAATGAAATTCAAAATACAAATCATGTGTAAGGCAAAATGACAGAAAAGCAGAGATAACAAGATTATGTCCACAATATTATTACACTAGCGGTTTATTATTAATGCTACCAAGAATAAATCTTGTCAACATATTACAGATTTGCAAGTTCTCCATGCAAATAATATTAGACAAATGCAACTCATAATTATTAAGAACAAAACATGGCACAATTAAATACTTTTTTACAATTGTCTATACATTACATAGCAACATATCAATATAGTAAAGGTTTTGTTATAAGGCTGGTCCTAGTGTTTGCCCGAACAAATAACTATATTACTACCCAGCCATATGGCAAAAACTTTAAGACATGTGAAACAATGGGAAAGCAAACCCTGTAATGTGCAAATTAACCAGATTATGACAGGAAAATAAGCACAAAACAAGAGCAGCAAGATATAAGAAACGAAACAGGGAGGAAAGATATTACATGCATAGTAATGTGTTTCCACCAGTGTGCAAAAACACAGTTTTTAAACAAAATACAAGAAACATATTCAATCATATACAGTTGAATTTCACTAAATGTAAATATTACAATTGTTGTCAACTCTATGTTTGTTACATCAACTACCATATGCATCAGTACATCTGCAAATTATTAGGAATTAACCTCCTAAAGTATTAATTCTGTTTGTGGTTGCAGTACAAGATTTGAGAAGATTTGTACAAATACAAGATTCAAGGAGAGTCACAGTTTCAGAATATTTGGGCTACACATGTTTTTGTTGTTGTGTTGATAGAGCATTGTTACTTCTATCAACGCAATTAGTGAATGTAATGTTTCTGAAAAATTTGTGTTTTCTCTTGTTTTTTTTATTGTATTCCTAATAAAAATTTAAAACATGCAAACTTGAGTTAACAGTGCGACTAGATTCTAACAGAAACCCCTACTGTATTGACGTAGTTACAGTTTTTCCCAGTGAAGCTGCAATATAATCTGACATTTCAGGTAGTCAAATACGTATCAAATTTTTCCTAGCCTGATAGTAGACCAAAAATATCACATACTAGCATAATCTCTTCTGAAACTTATTGTTTCATTGCAGATTGTATATTTTTCTGTAACTACGTTTGAAACAAAGTCTGCAATAGGCGCTACTTAGGTTGCATCAGCAAGAAATTTGATCCGCAGAACCTTCAGTTTGATATAAACAACTTTTTGGGGGAACTTTTTATAAGTGAATCAGATAAGCTTGACATTTTTCTGATGAAAAGGTGAAATGAAATTCCAATCGCTTTAAAATAGTTTTTAAATAAGAAGTTCAGGTCCATATTTTATGAGGCAGTGATTATGTTCTTTACATCAAAAGTCCCTGCTCCGGCCAAAAAATATTACAATGTTGCTTAATGTATGCACATGTAATGCATTCAATGTGCTAACTTGACTTCAATTAATTTACAACCGAACTGCTTACTCATACTAACCACAAGAATATAAATGCACTAAAATTGTTAAAAAGGATTTATTGAATTTTCACTGTGGCAAATAAATGAATAAGTCAGCTTCTCAGGTTTTCAGAAATAAGGAATCAATATGGTGATTCATTTAGATCCATTGTATTCAAATTTCAATATAGCTATCAAATAAAAATTAAATGATAACAAAAATACACTGGAAAAATTTCCAAAGTCTGCCAATAAAAATATAGCAGTCACAGTGCAATAATTTTCTGTACATTTATATCCTGTAGAGCCTAATCTAAGAATGCTGATTAACAAAACGAAAAAATTAAAAAAAGTATTAGAACATATATTTTAACCTTCGCAGAATAAACATATCCGGAAATATATATGCATCATTTAGAACAGAAAAAGTTATCTTTTAGAGCCTTGAACTTACAGCCAGTGTGTGGAAATTTTGTCTACGATTGTGGGAAACCGAATTAACAAAAATGACTACAATTTCCGTCACAGTGCAGAACATGTAGGCAGGCCAGTCCAAACTCATACAACATCATCATGCAAATCTTGACTGTTTTTGCGAGCTCTTTTCACACAAACTTGGCTTGGTATTGATCGATCGGAGAGCGGAACCAACTCACTGGACGCCGCTTCAGGCGCTCTGTAAAAAATGCATTAAAAAACAAGAATAGTACCCCCTCTCTGAATTTATTACCCAATACTGAGGTCATCAATTTGATGGTCTACATAGTAGTAAATGGTATTAACCTAAGCTAATCGCCACCACAAAAATCATTGGTTCAGCATAATTTATTTACAAGAAATTGATGCATTGAACGCTGTATCATGCGTCCTGTAAAGAATTGAAAAAATACTATCGCCTCCATGAAAAATCCGCACAAAAACTATTGGATGCTTAATTGATTTTTAAAATTGCTACATAAAACAACTATGATGTCAATCAATATTCTGACTGATACATTGCAACAACTCTAAATTTGTTGCACCTTGACTGAGATTTCAGTGAAGGGATACTGACTACAAGAAAAAGGCAACTTAATGGGGGTCAATATATAGAAGTTTTTCCATGTCAGTATAACTGACTACAACCATGTAATCATAATTACTCTTAAAATGCTTGACTAACGAAAAATAAATTACATGGAACTAAAAAATGAATCAATAATGTGAATTTCAAGAACAATTACACTTTGTGCAACTGATTAAAGACCTGATTCCTATATACTGGTGGAATCACTTGATTAGCCTAAAACAGGTAACTATTCAAATGAAATTTCATCGCAGTTACCTATGATTGTGCTGCGAGGAAAGCGGCAGGGATGAAACACTTCGAAATCCACGTGCGTGAGCTATTAAATTACTGCTCTTAGTCATTTCTGAACTTCCTCCTCGACAGTTTTCAGGCATTGGGACTACAATAAAAAATTGAATACAAAATTTCATTTTCAAAATATTAATTAATGTTCAACCACTAAATAATATAAATTAGAAATAAACAATAAATAAGACTTAACGAAGCGTAAGCAAGAAAAACATTGGCATTAATTTATTTGAACATTTTGAACAAAATTTGGATTTCAATATATGTATCTTTTGATTATCTCAAGAATTATTTTCTGTTCGAAAAATGATCATGAATTGATGTGCTAAAAAAACAGGGTAGGACCAGTGTTTTTAAATGAATTTTATCGACACAAATCTATCAGTATTAATTATAAAGGGACTATTAACAAAGAAGGACAAGTAAAAGTAACCTTAGTTGAGTAGGACTGAACAGGCAGCATTACTTAAGAGAGGATATCTTATAACATGGACTTTTCTAAAATTATTTTATAACGAATTTTCAATTATAATGAAAAAAAGGAAAGGCTATAGTGTGCTATGTAGCAATATTTTTTTGGATATTACGAATGAATGAATCTGGTGGTCCCGAAAAGTTCATCACATCCAAAGTTATTGCAATTCATAGGGTAAAAATTCAGCAATTTTAATAACTTTCTTACCCGAACATTCGTAATTTAACCCCTCTGCGAAAGATTCATTCGGAGCATTTGCACCATTCTGAATTTCATTACCTTGAAACTCTTCCTGGTGCATGCTGCATATACAATACAAACCTCATAAGCACTAGAAAAAATAAAGGTAATTTAGTTTATATGATAAGAAATTTCGACACTTGTATGGAAGGAGGATATAGTGACAGCATTTTTGTCAAAAATTAAAAAAACTTAGGACAATTTAAATTGTGAGTTCATTAATAGATATATAGAACAACTGAGCACGTTCTGGAATCTAAACAGCACACTACACTAGCCTGCATTGATACAAATATACATATGATAAAAAGAGGTCAAGATACTGTGATATCGAACATAATCTACCTGCTACTTTGTCTTTTGAGCTCTAAAATTGCATTTATGCAGTTACGCGTGTCATCATCAATTGGTCCAGAACTCTTCAAATCTAAGTCAGCTTCATTTCCCTTTTGTTTTTCTTGAGATCCAGTTGACAATGATGATTTTTCATTCACGGCAAGAGACTGTACAACAAGCTTCAAATTCAATAACACAAGCAAAGTCTTGTTCGTATTACGATTTCTTGTATACTAAAACTACTATAAAATTTGTTAGACAGCAGAAAAATGAGACATTGAAAAAGAAAATATAACAGAAAAATGAGACATTGAAAAAGAAAAATATAGCAAAAGTGAACAAGCAATATATCAGCAAAATTTGCCAAATATTATTATGTAGTACAACTTGATATCAGCTTGAAGTATCAAAATCACTTGTTTCACATACAGTTCATACGAACAGTCCGATTTGCTATCTGTATAGGTTGAATCATTGAATATTGGTTAAATATACAAATATGCTACAAGAAAACGATAAAGTAACCTTTGGATAAAATGAACCTGTCGGGACTGAATTGATTCCTTACACGAAAAATTTGTTGCATACAAATATCTGATGCTGTACATGGACAGAATATACCTTTCTCGCTTATTGCCATAAGTTAAGATTTATTATTAGAGAATTTAACTATTAACTCAATGTGTAATATAAGTGTAGTCTTCTTGCTCATATTTCAACTGATTTCGTGCAAAAACGACTGGCGGTACCATTGGATATGAATAAATATGCAATCACATACTTGAATGTAGTTACAACTTTATATCAGTTTAAGTGTATCTCAACCAGCATATTGTACTGTCTGCACTGTCATTAATCTATCCTAGATTAGAAATAAGTAACCACAAAATTTCAAACATCAATCCCGCTAAATGTCAATTTTCATCACAATAATTAACAGTTGTCAATCAAATCTTCTTCTCATGCACAATTTTTTTCCTATAACCCAATAACAATAACAGACAATCAAACTAGTATTCGATGGTAAATATAGAACTGCAGGTTTAAGCAAATGATGGTGACTACATTCCAGAACATTTTAATTTATTACCTCAGCTTGTTCAAAAATAAGCTCAATATTTCCCAAGAGAGCATGAACGCTGGTACACAAAGAAAATGGCTGACGTGTCATTATATTCACCATGAACTTTTCTCGCGTCGCAAATCCGCTAATTTTATCATGCTTTTTCAAAGCCTACCGAAAAAAAGTGGTTTTACTTCATATGCTATTTCAATGGAATGAAAATATTTAGGCATTATATCTTAGGCACAATTACTGCAACAAATAAAGTAAATAGACGATAATAAAAACTGATATGTAATAATTCATATCTTTACAAGGTAGAACTAATATAGATACAAGGCTTATAAGTGGCTAACTTTGACCCAATTGTATTCATGTATGTGTGTGTGCACGTCACATGAGTATGCTCAGTACATACCTTACTGACTGCCATATAATTGACCATCGCAAAATCTTCCAAAAGCAGCACATCCTGGAAATATACATAACTATTCAGTAACATAAATAAGACCTCCAGAAATAAAAAATTCAAGTCTGCAAACCATCTTAACACTTGTATTATCATCATCATCAATTCAGAGCACAAAAGCAACCAACAGAAATTTTGGAAAAGGTGAAATTTAATCTATGCAAAAAATTATCTTTTGAAAAGACACACAGGCATATACTAGAAATTGCAAGTATATCGAATCTTAATAAGATGAAAAAGGCCATTATAATTGATTACCAGTGAAATAATCATTATTCATACACGCTATGGATACCTCTGTAAAAAATAGAGCAATCAGGATTATATTCGATTGAATCTGATTTTAAAATCTGAATATAACATATACGCTAAACTGTCACAAGGAACTGAACTAGTTACCGAAAATTTGAATTCTTCATGCTACAAATTTCTATAACATATAAAACAAGTAATATTTTGAGAATCATTCTTATTTGTCTTTGCTTTGATTTGCTGTACAAATCATTCTCATCATAGATCGATTCTAGGATACGAGCCTTATATAAAATGGTAATATTTTGATTAATTTAGGGAAATGACCTTATATAAATTCACGCAGCTCTGCATCAATTTACGGGCCGCATTTGATCCTTGACACACACTTGCAGGTTCAAGTTGCTGCTCCAAAGAAGTCTTTTCATGAAAAGAACGAAATATATGCTAGACATATATTAGACAGTACAATGTAGTGTGAGTTACATGGGATATAGCGAACCTGTCAGGATCACCAAATTAATTCGTTATTTTCAAAATTCATTACATCAAAAAAATCTCAACCTGTACACAAAATACCTTTTCATTCATTTGTCATAGTAAAAATTCGCTGAAAGCAAATTCGATATATCTAAAATCAACTGTAGCTATTTCTTTGTCTTACTATTCGCTTGATTTGAAGCCATCAAGTAGGATAGTATTCAGTCATTCAGTATAGTGACCATTGTTGAATAAATAGTCGCAGAATATGATTTAGAGCATTTCCCCTCTACTGTGCTAATAATGAAAATTTACAATACATTCGTACAACAAAAAAAATTAAAGTAATATATAGAATTCAGCGTTTTACATTAATAAGTGAATGATAATACTAGCCAAAAGGACAAAGAGAATAACAAATTAAATGTTTTCTTTTATAAATACATATGAGGCTAATACTTACGATTTTCTGGCATTTACATTGAATAAATATCATGATTAATGATAATTTTTTCAGCATTTCGATTTCAAACCTTTATAAGAGGCCAATTCAGATTTATAATGAAATCGAATTCATTGAAAAATTCAAAAATTGACATTTTTGGACCTGATCTGTAGTTTGAGCTGTGCCATGATTTCCGACTTAGAACAAGCTAAAGCGAATGTAGCCGATTAATTTGCTCTTCAAATCAATGATTTTGAGACTATTTGCTCTTAAGAGAAGAATTCCGTCCCTTCTTTAAAAAATATTCATAATTTAACCACAGTGAGTCGACCAAAAATCTTGCACCATCAACTAAAGGGTCAATATGTTTCTTTTTCGAATAATCAAATATTGACCCTTCACTACTGTAGCAAATTCTTAGTCGCTCCACAGTGATGTACCTAGGAATTCTGCTTTTTTGCACATCAACTTTTGCCTTTGAATTGCTTCAAAACAAGTTTGCCCCGACTGCATCCCAATCTCAGTATGTGACTAATGCAAGCAAATTGAATGCAGAAGTTGATTAAATAAAAAAAGAGTCGAAGTCCTCGTACTCACAGATAGATATGTTGTCTGGTGAGTTTGCAGAGCTTGTATCTGAATTACGATTCGGATATCCATGAATAATATTATAAAATCAATTGCATATGCAAATTTACGTTCTTTACTCATGTTGAGATTCACAAAAAAACTTAATGTATGAAAGAAACGCTTGAAAAAGCAAATTATGCCTGCGGAGTGAATGTTAAAGTGACCTTACAATACTGTTTTGAATAGGAAATTTTCATTGTAGGCCTTGCTATAATGTTCATTTTTATTCTGACACAAATAGTTTATATTATCGCATTAAACTTTGTTGCATGTAAATCATAATGATTCACTAATAGCGTTGATAAAAGTATGGCATCATGATTCCATGACTATTATCGGCTTAATTCAATTTAAATGTTTGTACCAATAAATTGTATACAAGCAGTATTCCTTGAATAAAGCACTTTTGCTTCACTCTTTCTCATATTTACGTGGTTTGAAATGTTAGATAATTTGATTAAAAAATTCATTTTTCGATTAGAGCAGCATTTCATGGAACTGCATTTACATCCTTCACAGATGTATTTCTGTAATGTACAGTGTCTGATCTTTTCATTTTCAGTTATATTCAAGTAGAAGACCATGATATTGTGTTTGGGGGATTACTGTTGTGCATACCTGTAATCGAGCGAGTCGTACTCGATTGTGCAATTCTACGCTGCAAAAGAACTCGGAGCATTTTTGAATCTCTCTTTTTAATGCCTTAAAAAAAAAAGTTTCGCCATGATTACTTGCAAGTCGTTCTACTTGATCTCGTGGATTTCCTAATTTTGAATTTCCAAGAGAATCTCCCATTACAGTTAAACTGCTGTCTGTATGTCCATAGGACGCCATATCGTTTTCACAAGTTCGTTCAGGACTTAATCGTTTACAGCATTTTTTGAGCAGCTTGTAATTTATCCAGTATGGCAACCACTGGATAATAAATTTACAGTTTATATATGTAATTAATAAAGCTAAAAAACAATTGTTTGCTATAAAAGCATACTGAAATTAGGGCATCGGACAGGGTAAAAACGTGCTATGTAGAACAATTGAAATGCCTGTGTACAAATTCCTTGATTAAATATATTTTAATTTAAAAACAACTACGAATAGAGCTATAAATGACTAGACGAAAATGATGATTTCGGCTCCTAAAAGAGGCAAGCATAATTGATGTAATACAACGTCCATCGAACTTTAACATGCAATTATGAAAAGGTTTATAAAAAAATAACGATATACAGGTTTTATGAAAAGAGCATACTGGAAAAAGTTCATTTTTTTCAAATTTCAGATGTCGTTACCTATCCAGAAATTTATGCACTCTAAACATGTTTATAACCGTTTACTATTACAACGATGAAACATTTTGAAGTACGCGTGAGATATACATAGCATTGCATCCTAGGTATTATATATAACGAATTATCCTTTTCACATACTTCAATGTCAATAAATGCGAAAATGTGATTACATCTAAAAGCAAGAAAACGTTTTCAATTTAAAACAAAGATAACTAATATGACAGAATACTAGTTATCAATATCATGATTTTATATAATTTTAGATGGTGTGTCGATCTAGGCGGCAATCGAAATAAATCTACATGCTGGCACATCGTTAAGGATTAAAACTTTCAAAGGATGCCATATAAGTGAAAAAACTTGAAGCCTATACTCCGCAAATGATAATAATCACATTCAAGCACCTCAGGATCACTAATATCCACCGCTTTGAGTAGATGCTTCGCGAACTTCATCGTGGCCTATATATTTCGCTGTCTGCAAAAATCAGAAAATTTCTGGGGTGAAAAAATTTATTTTTACCACTTTTTTTATTTTTTATTTGTAAAAAAAACTTTAAAAAAATAATGTCAAGTAACAAAATGAAAAAGAAGAAAATGAAAAGTCAAAAGTAGACATTCCTTATAATCCAATTGCCGCACGGACGGTAACTATCTGTTACTGATACCGTACCGACAGTTACTATCGGTTACCAGTACCGTATTGACGGTTACTATCAGTTACCAGTACTCGATGGAATCCGTCAGTCGTACCCTTACATCAAGCATGCTCTTATGATTATGTGTAGAAAATAAACAGGAATGTAAGGTTTGAATCACTTCTCTCTCATATTTTAATGTACCAGTGGAAAGTTGTAGTTTTGTTTCTGCTGTCATTTTTTTGGGCCTACAAACAGCCTAAGAACTGTAACAATGAAAAAATTCCAAGCATACAGAAAAATATTGAATAAAGACAGTTCTATACTGGTCAATATACTTCTGATATATGCAATCCATATTTAAACTGGAAATTTAACATTAGAATGGATAAAAAAAAGGACAGTATTATGTAACATTTTGAATAGTCCACATCATTACACATTTTTCTGCTGCAGCACGTTGCAATTAATAGAGTCAACATGGACACTTCAATTATAAAAAGAAGAAAAAAAAGCAGATATTTCATAAAACTCTGATTATGCTCACTATTGCTGATGTGTTGTTAGAAACATGGAATACAACTAAGCACAAGAAACTGTGACAGAAATGTGTGTATTTATCATGTTGTTAGGACCGTATTTACAAGGTTCATATGTATGAATATTTTGTATGTGCTTAAGTCAGCTGCTCCTATTGGGTAGTATTTGTTCTATATGAAAATTTGTTCTTTTTGTATTTTGGTTGTTCCGAATTAAGGAACTACTGAAAACTAGTTCACTCTTGTATCTGCAATATACCTGCTGTGCTCCAAAACTTCTGAACGGCCTTCACTTAATATATATATTGTTATATTTTGGTCCCTGTTTTTTGTTTGTTTGAATTTTGTTCTGAGCCTTTCTGTCAAATCTGAATCTTGAAAGTTGCTCTGTTTGCTTTGAACCCTGTTCCTGACCAGATCCTGACACTTCAGAACAAACTTACTGCTGCTAGAAAATCGAATTAACCCCTAAGGAAGTTAATTCCTAACAGTACTATATTAAAAAAGAATGCTACAATCTCAAGTATATATTCTACTGTTTTAATCTTGTTGGTAATGGTTGCCAAGCTCGCCTACATGATGCAAAATATACAGCTTTGATGGCAAAAGTAAATTTCAATTTCAATTGGGTTTCTATATTAGAAACTCAATATGTATAAAATTATATAGGTAAAAATTAAATTATGTCAAACTGGCTGACATCAGTTCTAACAAATAATTAATATGTGAAAAAATATAAATCAAAATCTAGGATCTGAAATATTTGCCTCCAGTTTAAACTTTTACACCTTTCAGAAGATATTATGAAATACAGCCTTTCAACAAAAACTTCTCTTGATGGTTGACAAATTATGCATGACATGATCAGCTCTACATATTTATTGTCTTTCCTCTTAAAGACAGTACTATAATATTTTAAGGAGTATGAAAGGTACAGGTATAATTTTTCAGTCTAAAAAAGAATTATGCATCAAAATTACCATTGTCTCTATATTGATTGCTGGTAAATAATTTTCAACTAGCTTAGCATGCAAGCTTGACAAAATTCTACTTTCCGTCCGCATTGTTTTTATATCATCCTACACCTGAATCCTTCACATCTAGAATGTTTTTTGAGTTACAAAACCACATTAGTGAGGAGAATCTAAAAGTTTTAACAAATTTTAAAAAAAATTATTGCATCAATATATTTTTTAGTAAAAGAAAGATATTTAAATACCAATTCTGTCAAACAAATTGCAAACTAAATAAACTGCCTCCTCATGTAAAAAAAGCAAATATTTCTCTTTCATTGGCCAATTAAATGAATCCACAAATGTTATAAGATTTATATGCCACAGTTAAACGCATTTTTTAATTGGAGGTATATTATACATAATGGTCAAATGGTCATTGTAATTGCTTTATTGATATTTTTATGACAAAGTGCTGATCAAGGAGTAATTCTTCTAATAAATTGCTGATCCGTTACATCCAAAAACTTGCTGCTTCCAACGAGTGTTCGAGTTGTTCAAGAATTTGTAATTCGGTGCACTAATATTTCAAAGATGTAAGGTAGCAACCAGCTCATTCAAAATGACATTCAAACTTACAACAAAAACAAGTAGTTCAAATGAAAAAAAAACCTCCATTCTACAAATATAAAGAATAATGACACTTTGGTACATGAGCAATGTGTCTTTACAAGTATTGTTCTTGGAATAAAACAAAATATTTGAGTTTATTGAAAATCAAAAGCCATTAGACTAGACTGATATTCCAATATTCTAAAAATTTTTTATTCTATGCAAAAGAAAATGCACTCCAAAAAAGTTGTAATTCCAAAAGGATTTTCAACCAAACTCAGTATTTATTTTTTCCATTGTGAAATATCTAGAGGTTTTGGGGTTTGATTTTTGACATATCAAATGACAAATAGTTAAACCTAAAGTGGTCAATGTTGATATTCTTTAGTTCCAATTTAATGAAATTGACAAGAAAATGTATAAAAGCTATGTAATGAAATTTTCTTAACGAAACACTCTACTAGGCTAAACAGCTAATAAATTGATGATATGTGCAATATTTGTTTGGAATTTATCTTTTGTAAGCAAGTACACCTTGTTGTAGTGGAGAATTGGCATTCAATTTGAGACCACAAATAATTTTCACGGAAAAATTTTATTTAATAGACACTTTAGTACTGGTTTCTTAATCTGCCAAAAATTAACAGGAATAAATGAAATAAAATAGAGATAAAGTGAGTTGTATATTTATATTTTATGAAATACAAAATTTGCCTTTCAGTCCTGTCTAAGAACATTTTCTAGTAAAATTTTTTTAAATTGTATTTGCACTTGCATATCTTGACCCCTTCTTAATTTGAACATATTATCTCTCAGCAATGATGCATCTAACTTAGGTTTTAGTGTACTAGTGTTGCTTTTATTTGACTTTGTTTCTATTTAGCGGAAATTTATGATTCTATTGCTGGATTGACAGTAGCACGTTCAGTTGCTGGATTGACAGTAGCACGTTCAGTTGCTTACGATAATATTCCTTATGTGGAAGCAAGCAAATTATTGCAAGGCACAGTAGAACATGCAGAACTTGAAAAATGCAAGTAGTAACTGATTATTTTTCTATCCTTACCTACAGAGCGGAGACGTATCACTACGTAAATACATATTAATGTGTTTATGTATTAAATTTTGTGCGCATGTGCTGCTATACATATACTTGTAAAACCGTTTATATATTTCTAAATTGAACCTATATTAGAGATCTGGGAAAAATTTGTTTGATAATTGAACGTAAATTTCTTGCAATTTAAATTTCTGCATCAGCTGTAATGCTGCTTTTGATATAATATAGTTGACGTTGAACGTTCTATTCTCCACTACTTTACAAGCTATTTCAAATTTTTTGACCTGAAGGTGTTATACTGTCTGGTCCTGACAATATACTGAAATGCACCTGCAGCTGGATGTAATTTAAATATTTTTTTAGTTTATTTGATCTAGCTACACAGTCGAACGTCTACTCTGACAGCATAATGCTATAAAAATATAAAGTTCGATTAATGTTACAATTCATTTCTTATCGTAATATCTATGCATTGTTTTATCATGTTTACCTCTTTGATATTCTAGGTGAAGATAAGTTGATTGATTGCATATGTTTATTCTTTTCCCAAAAAATATCACTGCAGATTTAGAAGACTATTAAAAACCCACCATGTTTTATACAATAATGCCACTAATATTAGTAGATTAACTAAATGATTCATTAGTTGAAACGTTCCTTCAATTATTTTTATTCATAAACTAGATACCTTGTAAAAAATCAACAATTAGTAGCGTAATTCCTAAGGTTGAGAAGTGAAATCTTTTACCAGTATTAATCGTTGATAAAAAATTGCATCAGTTTATAAAGTGGAATAAAAATCAACTCAATTGTTTATTTTAAATTTTTCTAGTATTCAACGCATTTAAAAACTATTTATATTGTTGAAACTCACTTGCAATATATGAATAGCCCATACAAAATAGTATTTTAGGAACAATCTGAAAATGTTAGACAATTCAAGTAAAGCTTTATGGCTCAGTTATGTCTAGCACTAGCGCTATTTTCAAAGTCCCAAAAACTATTGGCTCTTCATAATACTTTAGCAATTTAATACTTTAATAGCATTACAGTAATGTTAAAGACTAATGCTATTATCCCAAATTCTTACATCCGGCTGTTTTGTACCGTGAATAAAAGAATATCTTTAGCTCCAACCTAAATGAGAAGAAAATAGCGAAAATTCAAAATTGCATCAAATATAATGGTTATTATATCACAAGTGAATTCAAACACGGACCTCTGAGAGAAGATCCATGATATCAGAAGACTTTTTCTTCTCAATCAATGCCTGAACTGCGTACCAGCCTTCTTCTTGAAGGCGAGTGATTGTTGGACTGTCAAAACATATACAACATACAATGGCTTATATTCTCATCCTTTCAAAATATTGTAATTTCCATGCATGTGCTCTAAAAGTTTGAAATAAACTGAATTAAATTTCACCTTCTTTTGCCAGGTGTAACCTTCTGTGCAGCAGCCAAACATTCATCGGATACATTATAACTTATCATAAGATACCTTTCTGCAGTTATGTGCCCCTATAATATTTTTGTGAAAATATGAATGGACAAACAAATATGTATGAGAATTCGATTCCTTAAAAAGTAAATGAAAAACGATGCAAGTTAAAATTACACCTGTATACGGCGTGAAATTAAATCAACTAATTGCCGATGTTTGGTTTTTTTGCTAACGAGAAGTAAAGTTTGACTGGCGCAAATTTCCTCTAGAACTTGTAACCCAGCAGCACGCATTGTGGTTCCTGTCTCAACAATATCTACCACTGCATCAGCTAAACCTAATCCACAGGCAGCCTCAACCGAACCAGAAACATACTTGATTTCTTGAAGCACAAAAAATGAAGATTATCAAATGGTGACAAAAAGTACGAATTTATAAATTTGAGCAAGAAAGTGTTCCTTTATGACATTGACATGCTCATGGGAATCCATTCAGTTTCATATTTTTTACAGATATTTACGTACAGAATTTTGTAATTTTAAATAAAATATATTGAAGTGCATTTTGAATATATAACCTTTTATGAAGTACCAAAAGCAAGAAATGCCCAGTTTTTTCTTTATATATTTGTTGAAGAGGAGCTGATATTTATTCTCATGACGAGAAGTGTATATGTACACAAACATGCACATGCTACTAAATAAAGGATATCAGTCTCAAAGCTGTAAAAAACTAGCTGCCTTTACTCAACTGGCACTGAACGCATTGACACGAAAAAAGTATGATTCATTCCATTTTTCAATCATATTATATGAAATAGTAAAAGGTTATACTTACCATCGCAAAGAATGTTACATTGATAAACTCACTTGTATTATGTTCCGGTTGCAACTTGTCCAAGTATGTTTTGGTAAGATGCGGAAATGATGTTACAATTCTCTTTCCCAATAACGAGCGCACGTCGGAGATATTCGACGATACGGGAGTTTGCACGCATAATGTGCACTTGCCAAATCCAAGTTCTAGAACTATTTCAACATTGTCACACTCGCCACTCTCATGCAGAACATCGTAACCTGTAATTCCAAGATCAACGTTACCCTCGCCGACGTATGTTGCAATATCGTGGGCAGGAAGGAATACTAACGTAACAGGTAAACTGGTGCAATCGGCAATGTCCAGTCTAGGAGGCTTTTAAATAAGAACACATGCCCATTTTGAATGTAGTAAATTTGATGAAGAACTCAATGCATAATGTAAAATTAATGTAAAATTAATGGTCTAGTTCATCTGTAAGCAAAAATTTGAACGCTATGCAGTGGTTAAAAAATGGAACATGATCTTACCCGGTGGTGATCTAATCCAGCTCCAGCAAGAAGCGTCATACATTTCTCATAGAGCCTTCCTTTCTTTGGAACAGCAAATATAGCATTTCCACTGGGTATTTGCGGAACCATCTGACTATCAGTATCCATGTTTCGTGTTGTTTAATGCTAGGATGCTAATATTAAATGCATGAATAATTTTAAATAATTAAGTTAGGTGACTAAAATATTTTTGTGGATCTTAGCGATTTTGCAAACCTTGTCGATTCGACACCCAAAATACAACGTGACTATATTCGAGTATACCTGCATACTCGTTTCTAAACTTTTTTAAAGAATTTCTGCACGAGGAAATTGAAGTTTTCCATTTTACTATCGCACGAAATCTAGTGCTGAGCAATAATTCCCGCCATTGTCCAACAGGTCACCTAGACTTTGCAAGTCCTAAAATATATACTTCGAAAAAAAATTCTCCTGACGACGTGATACTTGTTGCCATTATCTCGCTTGTCTTCTTTTTCCTATCATATCACGTCAACTCTTCGCTAGGTTGAAAATCTAAAATTAATCACAATCTATTTCGATCAAAGGAATATGAAAAGTATTAACCCGGTAAGAACGCCAAAAGCAAGGAAAGTCATTAAATCCAGTCCTAATACTGGAGGAAGATTTGACAATAGTCTAAATGTGTTAACGAAGCGTTTCCTGGAACTAATTCAGAATAGTCCAGAGGGACAGATAGATCTCAATACAGCTGGTAATGTGGCTTGAATATAATTGCTAAAATATCCCTGGAAAGTGATTCATTCTATTTTTTATTTGTTTATAGCTGAGAAATTAAAAGTAGTAAAACGCCGCATCTATGATATCACGAATGTTTTGGAAGGAATTCGTCTTGTTCGAAAAATAAGCAAGAATAACATTCAATGGATTGGTAGTAATGGCGTCCCATCAGAGGAACTTATATCTCAAGTCAATATATTAGAAAATGAGTCTGATACTCTGGATACCGAACTTGCGAATATGGAACATCTCATAGAGAAATGCCGCTGTCTTGCTGCTGAAGCATCCTATGGACTTTCGGTGATGGGTCAAGATATAATTGACCTAGAACATGGAAATGATTGCCTTATGTTTGCCGTTCGTGCTCCTCCTGGTACTACCGTTTCTGTTCCGACGCCACTAGAATTAGATAAATCGTCTGGAAATCCACGGTGAGATATTACGGGCCACACTAAATTCAACATATTACATTTCTATTAATTACATAATTTAATTTTGGTGAGCTAGCGAGCTACTCATTTTCAAGAGTATCAAGACTCATAAATAGAGAGAATGCTTTCTGTCTCGTAATTTTTAAACTGCCATAATCTATGAAATTAGACACTCAAAATTAAATCACAACAAACTGTGTTTGAAATAAATTCTATATTTTGTTCATTATTAGGTATGAGTTTCACCTGCTTAGCCCTGGCCCTCCTATTGATATCACTTTATTAACCCATGTCAAAGAAAAAGAGTCGCATCAGGATAATTCACTTGAGTTAAATAATAACGGCAACCTGAAGTTCAGAGAATCCCCTGAAAATATAAATGGAGGACCATTGAGGAATAGGATGATTCCTTTTCAAGATGAGGTAAATGCAAAACTATTTTTGTCCGACTTTTTATTTGATATTTTTGAAAAGATAATTTTATCCATTATTTACCTTGACAAAAATTATGCGGATGGTTAATTATTCTGGTGATATTTATAAAATTACTGAATGCTTCATTCTTAATCTAGAAATTCCAAGTGCCATAATTAAAAACAATACATGAAAATCACGTTATTTTTAAATTCTTGCACTATCCTAATATTCTTTGGTTTAGAATTTGTATTGTCAACGAGTTGATCATCAGAACACTATTTAATAAGACTTCGACAGCATGCTCATTTTGCATTGAATTATGCTATTCTTGATAATTGATTTCATCGCTTTCAGTTACAGATGAGAAGTTGTAAAGAAAAATTATTACAAGTTGATGAATCTGCAAAAATCTACTTATCCTGGAAATTTTCAAAAAAATTTTTACTGCCTGAATATTTTGATACTTTTTTTTATTTTGTGGATCAAGTTGTTTGCTGTACAGTGAAACAATAATTATCATTTTGAATAATATTATACATTTTTTCTCTTTTATACAGCTTCTGCCCTTTAAGAATCCAACGTCATTCTCGCCTGGTGTGTCCAATCATTTTGCACCTCCATTTACACCCAGCAAGTGATGAAATATACTGATGAGCGTTTATGTTGATCCATTGAATAGCTGTTCACTGCCATGATCTCTTCCTCTGTTACCTCCGATAAGTCATATTGACTTCAACACTTAAAGCTTATGTTTTCAACTTTGTTTTATGAGATAACTTCAAAATAACCCCTTACTGAGCATTGGGGTGTCAAATTTTTATCCTTATAGTGTGTATTTGTGAAATGGTACCCCGAGAAAAACATCTTTAAATTGTTGGGGTTGATAGGGAAGACAGCAGTATTAATATATCAGATAATTGCCATAATTAGGAGCATTTGAAATTTCAATATCAGTAGCCTATACATATTTTGCCTTTTATTTTGTGTTGCATGTATTGTACAGTTTTATTAATTTTTCAATTAGAGGATGTTGATTATTGCTATATATTTGATGGATGTAGAGCCTAATGAAAATTTCTGAAACTATTCTCTTGTACTTTTTTTGAACTGCAGTCATCCATTCCTATTGGTAACAGCTGGTGATACAATCGAGGAAGTTGGCTATTATAAATACGATATTGAATTGTTTGAACCTTTATCATTTTTTATTTGCATATGAAATTTTTTACTTTATGGAATCCATCGTGTACAGTTATACAGTGAAGTATCCAATTGAAGAAATTATTTAATGGTTTAACAATTTTTTCAGGATTATGTTTCTTACTGCTGGACATTAACATTGAGACATAAATATGTAACAAAACACCAAGTTAAATATTCAATTTTTTATTGTAGGGACAGCATAATTTAGATAGATCAAGTTCTAGCAATTTCGACAGAAATTTATTTAATTATTATTACTTTTCAACTGCCATTGCCGTATCGGTGAAATTTTGGCTGCCACATGCCTTGGCAGTGAAGTTTACTTTGAAAATAATAAAAGCATTTGCACTTTTGTAAATTTACTACGCTAAAATTACTAGCCAAAATTTAAACTCATCAAAATATATATTATGTTTCAACCGGTAATCAGCTGGATGCCAGACATATGGGACTCAAATTTCAAAAAGTATTGTTCCTACTGTTTTATCTCATCTTTTTTCTATTTCTGACTAATGGAAAAAAGATCAATGTCATATATTTAATCATGGAAAATAACTAGCCTAGCTTCAACCATAATCAAGCTCTTAATTATACCATCAAGAAGGGTATTGCAACAATGATTAACCCACAATCCTAGTTACCAAAATAAATTTTCCAAAAATTTGCTATCTCAAAATGGCTACACTCATCATTGCTCAATTTTCTGAACTTATGGTTTCAGTTTAACATGAACCTTTTACATCATATATTGGATTGAGGTGGAGATTTGTATCAGGCTACCAACAACTCTAAGCTGCTATTAGGTTACTAGTTTGCAAGACAAAGCAAAAACAGAGATATAGACGATATAGGGCATTATATCAGTAAACTACTTGCACCGTTAAAAGTGATTAACTTTCAACAACATGCAAGCAAAACAAAAAACAACAGGAATTGTCATCCAATCATCAAAGTTCTACAATTTGCACACATCTTTGACCAATCGAATATGTGCCTAGAACCAATACTATCATCAGAAACTGTTCTAGGAATACAAATGTGCACTAAATACTGACAGTTATCAAGTTAGCATGTCTATGACAAATTAATTCTTAACAGCTGAATCTGTTATTTGCTGCATGCTATTAATCTGCAATATTGGAGTCTGTATACACTGCTTAATCACATCAGGTACCACTTATAAAAAGTGAATATGTAGGATATAGTACATATTTTTTGCCCTACTCAAGTGAGTAACTGCACCTCTATTCATCTTAGTATGTACTTGAACATGACCAAAACTCCTAGATAATTTTCTATTTTAACGGGGCTACTAACAAATAGTTCTTATTTCTAACTTATTTGGCGCATAAATTATCTTGACAAAAGTTAA
Organism: Vaucheria bursata; assembly: GCA_032358265.1. Taxonomy (NCBI): domain Eukaryota; class Xanthophyceae; order Vaucheriales; family Vaucheriaceae; genus Vaucheria; species Vaucheria bursata. The sequence continues at coordinate 82,893 of JAULBW010002103.1, read as the reverse complement.
TCTCTTTCTCCTGTTGTATATTACTGTATGTTGCTTCTACTATTTCTCTCTACATTACTCCTGGAAGACTACTAGGGTGTTAGAAATTGATTTGTTAGTGTTATACGTTTGCTTGTTGTTTTATAGAACTTGATTATATTTAACTTGTGAGAAAACAGCTTGTATATTGTAGTTGACAAGATTTATTCTCAACATTGCATGTCTGTTTCAGCAATTTATGTCTATCTTGGCAGCACATATCTTAATGAAGTACAATATGCTTATGAGCATACGATCTGTTTTGTTTCTATCTTATCTGTCTTATCTGATTTATGCATTATCAACACATTGCAGTATCTATCAAGGTGACATCTCTATCAAGACTACTTTGATGATATTTTAGTCCTGTATTCTCTCTTTTTTTATACACAGTGGCCAGTTAATCTTAATTTTTTCCCCAAAGCATTTTAGCTCTTCATTTCAAAGTTTGAACAAGTGAGTAAATGGAGAAGAGAATTTGAAATTGTACCCCCAAACTTTAATTAATAAAACACTTACCTTACAAATCTTAATCTGATCATGGTACACTTGCCAGATTTTCCAATTCAATAATACTAATGAGTGGACAGCATGCTTTACAAAGAGACTCTACTGTGACCTAAATGAGGAAGTTATTGCAATATTTTTGGCCACAAACTGGTTTCACTCCTGAAGGCATCAAAGTTTTCATTGGCAAATATACTCAAGCTTGTCATGCATTTTTTGCATTGATCAGCTTACCAAAGCATAACTTTTTCCCATGAGCAATGTAGCTATTTTTCCATGATCCTAATACTTCCAAGGAACAGTCTCATGATCTAAAACGGAACAATTCTAAGCCTTTACATGGTACTACAAATAACATGCAGATGTTAGGATTCTTGGGTGAATGTATAGCTAAGTATGATAATATTTGAAAGCATCGAGATTCGAACCCGAGACCTTGGTACTATTAATCGATTTTCGTACCGTTGAACCATCAACTCCCAAGAGGTAGGGGGTTTTAGGGGTCCTAGTATCTGGGGACAGGGCAGATATCCTGACAGCAGGAACATTCCAGGTCAGGCTAAGCTACCCAAGATTGAAGTTAATTCTTGATTTCAGTTGTTAGGCTCCAAAGTGATCTTGTCAAAATTCAGAATGAATATTCTTCATGCTGTAGTAAACTGTAGTACCAATTTTTCATGTACTGTGCTGGTCAATAAGTATCTTCACAAGCAATTGCAAAATATATTGTCGGAAAGTATTCCAGATGCTGATGCAAAGTACTCTGCATTCTTTGTAAATTTAACATTGCAAACTATACTACCTGGTGGCCTTACAGTTCTTCTATTTATTTTTTTTATTTTTTGACAAACTTTCATTTTTTAATCAGAATTTCATCTACAAAATGTTGCCAGTAGTTTTTATTTGCTCTACATATTAGTTCCCAAGTACTTGAAAAATAGTTATTGATACTGGTACTATTGGCCATTATCTTGATTACAATTTTGATGTTACTGCTACCAGCAGTTACAGCATAGGGTGACAAACTGTGTCTTAACTCCTAAAGTTTGCATGGGCTCTTTGAGAATCTAACACAGAAACTCAACAGAAATTATTTTGTACTAAAAAGCCCTTTTTGTGTACAGAATAAATTAGTTCAAAAGGCACTTTACCATTGATCCCATTTCTAGTGACACTGACTTTACATATATACTAATAATTGTGTCAATAACTACACTATTACAATTGCTGAAACTAAAAAACTATTATTACTGGCCCATCTGAGCATTTTGTTCACTGTGCCATGATGTGCACTAAAATTTTTATAGTGCATACAAACAATCATATGCTAATCTTTTAGATGATCATGATATAATGGTTACTGATGCAAATTTAATTATTAATGCTGGCATCTTTGTCGATTATTCAAAATATTATAATGCACATTAAAATTTTGGAGTATGTTTGACCTTTCACATGCAGCGTCATTCTGCCTGTAGCTATAAACACGGGTACCATGTGTAAGTATACATTAGTGAACAATACTTTGCTGATCAGATTGTTGCTAAGTGCATTAAGAATAATTTTTTTCTAATATACTTTTGAAGAGTCTATACTTGACCTGCTTCATACCAAATAATAAGAAATCACAGGTATTATACTGTACAGCAGAACTTGGATATGTTGCATCATGTTAGTTATAATGTAGATTTGAAAATTTCAAACTCTGTTGTTGCTTTTTGCAAGACTTTTACTTTCATAGTTATTTTGCTGCTGTTATGAATGTGCTTACAAATAAGACTCAGGACAAAAAACAAAGAGTATATTTACACAGACATAAATTGTATTGCTGGAAGTGAATATACTTCACAGCAACACACAAATCCTAAACTTAGCCTGTCACAAAAATCCAGCGATGACTTGCCATACACTTAGAATTCCAATATGCAGAAGATTGACTTGCCATAAAACAGAATTCCACAGCTATAACATGAACTTAACCACTAACAAGTTAATTCCTAACAGCTGCTGCAAAAAGTTTATCTTGATACCTTTGGATATACTGCTTGCTGCCACCTGTATTAAAATGCACTTTTAGTGATACTTTACATACAAATAGTTATACCAATGAAAGCTTTGTTACTAATGAGAACACTTGCACACATGCTAAGGGATTCCTATTTGATTTAGACAAAAATGCTTTCATCTGGACATCTTTGTTACAACTAAGAGTTGTTCATTGGTCCGCTCAGTTTCAATTAACTTTTTATCAGATGCATCAAAGTATTAAAAATATCAATGTTCTATTAGTGCTATAATATTTTTAATTTAGATTGTATTTGGTGCTTTCATACCTATGTAATGTATTTGTGAAATGAAAAAGGGAAAACAAAACACAAGCACGAGCAAAGCAATAACAAATATACAATGCAAAAGTAAGCAATAATATGAAGATGCATTAGCTAAGCAGATGATAATGAAATGGTGCTCCACCGCAGTAATCAGCAGTGCCCTGCAAAGTAGTAAAGAAAGCTTGTACTAAAAGGAGAGAGTGAATTGGTTTGTGAAATTTGTTGCTAAAAAGTATAGGGCATGTGTTGGCAAGTTATCCAACTATGGGATTATTAATTTGGATGTTAAGCAGAAATATTGGTCTGGAAACACCTAGAAAAAACTTTTGGACAGTATGAATGATTATGAATTTGTGGTATAAATGTTGAAGACCTTGGAAGTACCTTTTTGTCAAGGTAGAGGAATAAAGAGTGTGCTCCCACATATTGTGACAGTTTCTTCAAGTTTAGATATCTTTTTTCTATTTCAGATTGTGTCTTGCAATTTGTGTATTTCCTCAACTTCATAGTTTTGCAGTTTTATTGCATATAAAGTTTATGAGAACGACAGGTTAATTAATTTTGTATTTCAAAATGCTGTTGTGGACAAAATATTTTATTAATTTGGAAACATGTTTTTGTTGTTTTATAATCTCATAGTCCATTCAATTTCAACCCTTGAAAATTTTGTTGTATTTGGAGTTTTACTGCTCTAAGTGTCGCTATAGCATAAGAATGGAAAAATTTTCTTGCTTCTTTCTTCTTCAATTAGTAATTACTTCGTGTTTTAATTCTTTTTGTTGATGTATTTTGCCCCATATTATCATTTAAAAAAGTAGCAATTGTATTCAACAGAATGAGGTAAATTTTCCAAAAATATCATGAAGCCTTAACAGCACAATTGAATTGGACAAAGCTATTGGAAAGTTCAAGGAATTAATTGGGCTTTGATGAATCTCAAAAAGATTTGATAGAGTAGCCTAAATATTTGATGACGCAGCAAGGTCCTTCTTACAGTCTGGGATGGTTAGCTGAACATGAGATTTCATGGAGCTGAAACTGAAACTGAAACTGAAACTTTCCTGAGAAAATATCAAATTTATCTGTGCAAAATTTTATTACAGCATTTGACCTTTACTTAATTTATCCGAATAAGTCAGAAATGTGCTTGATCTTCAAGTTCTAGAATATTGTATGGAAATGCTCTTGTTGAATATTATACTGCCTTGAAATCAAGTGTTTCTCATGTTTCGATTTTTGAAGTTCAAAGACGAATTATTTTGTAAGGTCTTTTTTTTCTGGGAATCGTTCCAAATGCATATTCGCTGACGTAATGTGAAAATGAAGTTCAAACGACAATTTGTGCAGACGTGGACAAAAGAAGAGTTATTTCGATCAATTTCCACCTGTATTCAAGCATACGAAGTGACGGTCTATCGATATGTTTTATTCCAAGGATACTATGAAGAGAAAACTTCTTGATGATGGCTGATTAAATTTATCTTAACATTATCTGAAAGTAGTTACTACATATATTGTAATAACCTATCCTGTATAATTTCTGATGAGTGAGTATTGTCTAATTTTCTTATTTAATCAGCTTCTAATTTCTATTCATCTCGTATTTCGGCTATCTTGAGTGATGTTGCTGATATTTATTCTTTATCGCTCTTCTTATCAGATTCGCAAATGGTATTTAATAATCTTAACGATATGCACTATGGATTCATGCACAACAATGATGTAATGAAAAATGTGAGTAGTGCTAGTTGTGACTTATCGTTTGATGTAGTCATTTCGACTGTTATTATTTTTTCAAAATTTCAACTGACGTAATGTCAGGACGCAATATCGGACATAAAGAGGCAAGAGGAAAAGAGACTGCTGAAACGTGCAGCAAATCGAAAAAGTGCTAGTGCTAGCCGTGCCCGAAGAAAGAATCTGATGGAGGAAATGGCCGCTGAAATTGAAACCATGCGTGAGCGTGCACAAGTATTGGCCCTATTGCCTGATCTTATCGTCGTTCTTAGCAGTGCAGGTGTTATCAATTACGTTTCTGAAGCATGTGAAAACTTTGTACAGAAAAGCTGCATGGAGCTTTGCAATCGTAGTATGTTCGACATCATTTCATCTGATTGCCACGATGTCCTACGCGAGCTTATAGTGGAGGCACTTTCGCCAAACAATACATTTTCTACATCAGTTCCTGTATCTCACCCATCGGTCGCCGTTGACGAAAGTAGTGGCAATGGAGGCCGTAGCGATCACAGCTCAGACACTACACTTGATGCAGAAAGCAGATCATTGTATATGACAGTTTCTCCACCTTCTATAAACTTGACTGATGAGATTGGACTGAGGGTGACTGATGGTGTACTTGCAAGGTCATCATCAGATGTATTCACAGATCCCAATAGTTTGGGTAGCAATTCTGGTGATGGCAATTTAGACAAGAGCACGAAGAAGACGTTATCTTCTACTGGGTCTTCAAGTACAACTAATGTAACTGCCTCATTATCTCCCTGGACCTCTGCATCTGCTATGTCCTCGGAAGGTTCTGGGTCATCGAGTTCTGGAACATCTGGTTCACACGTCCCTGGCTCCCTCCACCCACCTTCATCATCCACAAACAGTAAACATTCCAAGCATTCACTACATCATCAACACAGTGGAAAATTAGCTCACCATCGACAGAGACAGAGAGGAAATAATTCCACAACTGTAAGTTTTGGCGGAAAATGCCGTCTTTGCCTATTACGAAGAGACAATTCAAAGTTTTGGTGCGAAATTCGATCGAGTATTCTAAAAACCGCATCAGGATGTCCGGAAGTGATCCTTAGTTTACGTCCCGTCTCCCAAGAGGAAGGAGTAGGTAGACGTAGCAATCACCCATCGTTCTTATCTTCCTTGAAGATATTGAAAAATAATGTTAGTAAAAATGATTGTAGTGACAGCAGCCCAAGTGCCCACAGTGATCTTGCAATGAATCATAATTCAGCGAAAGAAACTGCTTCTAATAACCATTCGGTACACATGTCTGAATGTGCTGATGACGGTGATGACGAAGATGATAGCAACAGCAGCAATGACTCAAATACATGTTCAGGAGCATTGATTAGCACCCAAGATAGTCATGGATTAGAAGACCAAAGTATTGACCAAATTCAGCATCCTTCGTGTACATTGCAGAACCAAGCTTCGTTGAATAGCTTAATGTGCATGTCTGAAACTAACAAAGATGTTGTACGCTCAATGCAAGCATCAATGATGGATACAGATGAAGATCAAGGAGGATCATCAGATGATGTTCGTAATGCAGTTAGAAGTCTGATGTTGATTCATACAGGTCCAACAAATCCATCATTGGATGATGCTCCCAGGTCATACCAGAACTATCATTAAAATTTGAAAGCCCTAACAACTTATTTGATATGTTAAGGTATTCTGTAAACTTACAGCTTAGAGCATATAATTTTCTTCAAAGAAATTTGAGACAATAAGAAAATGTGCCTTTATTCAGTTATAATAAAACATCCATCAAAATAAGAAATATTTTCATCTTAGTTTCATTATGTAGCATCGTAATGTAATGCACATCTTCCTGTTGAAAGCCTGCAAACTTGCTATTTTGCAAGGCGATAGTTCTGTACGAATTATTTTCTGTTGTTTATAAAAAACAACATGGGTGAAACTTCTAAACTTTAATGAATATATTTGTAAAGCTTGTGAGAGTAGGTAGTCGAAATTATCTTATAATGGAAAAAACAATTTTTAAATTATTGTTTCGGTTTGCCTTAATTTTAACTGGTTACAATATAATAAATCAATCATTATAAATGCATTCTTGTTTCTGTAACTAAAAAGGCAAATCTCTAATTTTCAAGCTAAGAAATTGTGTTAGTATTATCAAGTGTTGCTTTCTACTTCTAACGCTGTTACAATATAATATATAATGTATATTTTCTACCCTAGTTATACAGGTAAAAATCGTTGTGAATTGAGTAAAATTGTGTATCGTTATTTGACTACTTTCATATCAGGTTCTGGTAAAAAATAATTATTCTCAACTTTTTGGCTTAATAAATTCTGTTTCTTTCCCTTGTTATATATAATGTAATATAACATGTAGCTAAATTTTAGAATTGATTTTCAAACATGTCAATTAATCTAATTCAATGTTGATAAATTGGTTAGATTATAAATGTTACATCGTATAGTGGAAAAGCAGCCAAGCGTATTAATTCAAAATGTCTCTCAAACATATTTTCATCAACATATTGCTAACCTATTATGACTGTCACTCTAACCAAAGCTAGAAAACAAAAAATAAGAAAAAAATTCAAATTATAATCCATCAATATCTCTAATTTTAGCTGTGTAAACCATCAAACTATTTTCATAGAAAGATGAGTATAAAATAAAATACATGATTTGCTATATTTAATGCCTGCAAAATAAATTCCATTACATACGTGTCTAAATAATTTATGCAAATTATATCCAAATTCTGTAAGAACGAGTGCAAACTATTATACAACACTAACGAAAAATATGCACTATTAAAACTTTTTTAGGATTTAGAAAAACAGAAATGGATATGTCTGAAAAATATAAATTAACGCTAATTTGAATAAATTGATAAATTCAGGTAAAATATATTACGTATCAATAAAAGGTTGATATTACCTAGCGAACTAATTCTTCACATTACTAACACATTGTGCAGCAATAAACACGATTTAGTAAATAATATTGCTTGTATATGATGTATTATTCTCCCACAACACTAATCTGCGCAGCTGGAATACTAAATGAATTTTCAAGGAAACTAGGCAAATCATAGAGCACATCCCCTTGAATGATAATTTCTTCGGCCCCAGATGCCGTTTTATTAACACTGCAACCACATGCAAATTGCCGTCCCATAAGCTTTGCGGCATCTTTCAGTTTAATACCAGGAAATGTACCAAGGCCACCAACGATGGTAATATATTTCCGTCGATTTCTAATGACACGACCAATCTTAACCATAGGTTCGGCTGAGGACTTTTTCTTTGAGCTCTTCTTTTTTGAGGTGGAATCCTCCGTAGCTTAAATAGGAGATAAAAAATATTGATGATAATAATCAACGTTATATCTTGAAAAGAGGACAATGTAGTCACTCACTTTGAAGCACTGATGGGACCTCCACAGATATGTCCGTGGCACTTTCATCCTTAGATATCTTACTTTCCGATTTGATCTGATCTGAAAGATCAATTCCTTCGGAAAGATTCAAATTAGTCATTTCTTTTACAAGGAACTCAGAAACGGACGATTTTGTCGCTGCCCATTGATTGCATAGGACTTGCTGGGAAGTCGATCCAAACTCGCAATATTCTGGAGGAAGAGAACAGGCACCACAGTATTGTACTTCTATAGGGTTTCGAGCAATCGCCAGGTCTTCAGTAAATTCTGCCATGTCAATGTATTTTAATATAGATTAAGCGATCAGATGCACGGAACTTTTAAAGAGCGGATAGAACTGAATTGTGTAAAATAATACTTTGTCAAACCACCATTTACGTTCTAAAAAGTGAGATTTTTGGAATGCACGAAGACACTGGCCGATGCTTTTTTGCAGAAGTCCTCTGTTCGAACTGAAAACTTGTGATAGTACTGAGGTGTTAAACTTGCTGATAAATATTGTGGTACTGTTTATTCTGGATAAGAGAACAAATTTCTTTATCTGCTTAAGCTTAAAGAGTAAATAACTTCTGGAGCATATTATCTTGGATTGTCAGGACAAAGGCATTTATTAATATGGTTTCTACTCCGTGATCAGCGATGTCAACAAACAGGAACTAAATTTCAATTTTTAAGTTTTCCTCGAGTGCAATAATAAAATCAAAAGTATATTCTTTTCATTATCCTTACAAAGCTCAGAATCTGGCTAAGTGACCGGTAAAACTAAAAAGATTATTAAAGTTGAAATAATATATTTTCTTTGATACATGCAATAATATGCAGACCGTTGGCACAGAGATGGTATACCTTGTAGGTGGAGGCAGAAAAGGTAAGTGCAAGAAAAGTGAAAACAAAGTTGGAATTATGCAATTGCACTGATACAATTACATATCTTCTTTGATATCACATAAAAGCTAAAAGAAATTTTATTGGAAATTTGTAGAATTTTCCACATAGCAAATGACATTCCAAATTGCAAATGTAAGACTGTGGATATGAACTGTTGAATTAAAGCTGTAGAATTGTAAAAATGAATCTAGAAGGAATAGTTGAGCATAGACAGATAACAGATCATAGGTAGCAATCTAGAATGTAAATTATTGTAGTAACTGGTAGTAATCCAAACAGCACTTGATTATTTAATTCTTTTTCTAACAAATTTAAAAAAAATTATACTTCAATCTAATGCTACTTTCATTATTTATTGTTTACAGAGTTCAAAGAAACATTAAAAACTTCAGTTTATTACAATGCATTGTTTAAGTACTCAGTTTTCGTGCTAGACTTGTCTACAATTAGTTTCAAGAACAATACGTTGAGATAATTGAAAGAAAGGAAAACCAGTTGATGTTCTAGAGACAAAATATTACATTTAATTTGAATTAAAACAGTGTACATATTTAAATGCAGAACTTTATTAAAATCTGTGCTGCAAAAAATGTAGATTATTCTTAAACAAAGTGTAATCTTATACATGTGAAGTAGATTTAAAAATTTACTCTTCATGGTACTGGGCATACATGGTAATGATAACTTAAATACCAATATGCTTCAATTTTAGTAGCAAATGGCACAAGCAACTTGAACCACCTAGACATAATGTTCATTATGTTCACTATTTTGACTCAATGACATTTTATTGTGTTTGGCTTGAAAAAAAGACTTTTATCTTTAAAATACAGTACATATTTGATTATTGTCCACTTGATAATTAACTTTTTCTACAATGTCTTTCATTTGACCTTATGCACTAGTTTTTTTATTATTGGCAAGTTTTATGGCATTTGGGGGCATTTTTAAGTTGGTGGACAATTATTAAACATTTTCTACATTAAGGAATGTTTTCCTGGTTTGTTATTAATTGTTCATCTAAAATGTCATATTTAAAGATTCATATTAAGATTTTAGTTTTATATTATTGTCTAATTAGGTACAAGATTTGATGCAATCAAACTCAAGATTCTCCAAATTTTCATTTCTTGCCTCTATTGTACTCTAAAATTAAACATTTTTGGCCAACTTAACTGCCATGAACTACTTCTGGATGGAGTATGCATTAGTATCCATTAGCTTGGCACTTTGTTAATATTATTGGGCTTATCATCAATGAACTTGTCTAGAATTTTATTTTCTAGTTTCTTATTGACCATATCAGTATTATCTTAAGTGACTGTTATTTTTTCTGTCATCTTCAACTGCTACTTTTAAGTACTTCTTATGATATTATTGTTGCAGTTGGGTCATTAATTGCTGAGAAGCAACACTAATATCTGCATTTACGTCAAGTAACGGATTTTAAATGTAAATACAGTGCAAAGTGCCTCCAGCTCTGCTTCGTTTCCTTCATTCTCTGCTAATGTTATACAGAGTGTACTCATTATTTAAAATATCCATAGAATGTGAGAAATTTCAGTGCTAATTTTAGATATTGTACCTTTTATGTGAAGAAGAATAATGTCCAATATTGTCTTGCTTTGAGAGATATAGGATTGTATTTTGAGATTTTTCCATTTTGTTGATTTGCACAGAGCTGACAATTACCTATACTTGCTCAGTAATAACAGCAATCTATTTTGTATACAAATATTAATCTGGGTGTTTATTTATTCTATTAAATAAACTTAATTACATGCCAAGATAACTCTTCTTTTTTCATCTCAGTTTACTTAATTTCCGTAAAAGAAATTCAACTATTTTCCATCGTTTCATATGAACGTTCATGGTACATGAAGAATTATCATCACTTTTTAAAATTAAATTTGGGAGCCTTATATAATTAAAAAATCTTTAACCTTTCGAGTGCACCAAAATTTATGTCCATCCGTATGAGGTACGCGCATGCAAAATATAAAAATCCGTCGTTCGAAAAACAACTTACAGGATAGTGAGACATACACACATATATAGAAGCTCTAGTACGATGCGTACAGTACCAGTATTGGCAGTGCTTCTCTTAGCTACTGAGCAAGCTTATGGCTTCCTCAATGGCCATCTTTTTGTTGGAAAAGCTCTTACTCAGCGAGCTGTTTCCTCAAACCGCAATGGAAAGCAGATTCTCAAAGCTGCTGCAGCTGCACCCGTGGCCACGGAATCCCTAACAAGGGTAAGATAATGTCGTTTCCGACATTTTGGCTTTGGAAATATTCGAGAACAGTATCAACCCACTCATGATCCCCAGAAAATTATTTTTTCACTATATTTTGCATTAATTATAGGCTGCCACCGAATCTCGTGGGTTAGCAATGGATTCAATTGCCTCGTGCCACTCTGGTCATCTCGGTCTTCCACTGGGCTGTGCAGAGATTGGTGCTGTCCTCTTCGGACACGAAGACGGTCTGACGTATAATCCCGCAGATCCTCAATGGATCAATCGTGATCGATTCATTCTTTCTGCTGGTCATGGCTCTATGTTTCTCTACTCTTGGCTGCACCTAGCTGGTTTTGATCTTCCCTTAGAAGAGGTGAAAAATTTTCGAAGACATCACTCCATGACCCCTGGACATCCAGAATTCCCTAACTCTGAGCACAACACACCCGGAGTCGAAGCCACTACTGGACCCTTAGGTCAAGGTGTTGCAAACGCTGCTGGTATGGCAGCAGCAGCAAAAATGGCTGCTGCAAGATTTAACACTCCAGAACACGAAATTTTTAGTAACACCATTATTGCCTTGTGTGGCGATGGTTGCATTCAAGAAGGTGTGTCTGCAGAGTCTGCTGCCTTTGCTGCACATGAAGGCTTAGATAATTTGATTATTATATATGATTCCAATGATGTTACCCTTGACAAGATGGCTGAGTTTACTATGAAAGAGGATACTGCTATGCGATATACTTCTTATGGATGGGATGCTGTAACCATTGATGGGCATGACATAAATGCTGTTAGCAAAGCAATTGCTGATGCAAAGGCCAGCAAGAATGGAAAACCTACTATTATTATTGCAAAGACTATCATTGGTAAGGGAATTAGTGCTGTTGAAGGAACTAATGCTGCCCATGGTGAAGCCGGTGTGAAATATGTTGATGATTCTCGTGCTGCGCTTGGTCTTCCGGAGGAGAAATGGTATGTTTCTCCTGAAACTCGTTCTTTCTTTAAGGACAAGGCTGCTTCATTGAAGGTAATATGCCCATTTTAGTTACCTGGAAATTTTTCATTTGTCTCAGTTGAGTTTCCAAGTAATATATTTGAACTTACTTTTACAATATTAGGGTAAATATGATAAATGGCAAGATACTTACAAGGCTTGGAAGTCTGCCAACCCTGAACTTGCTAAGTTACTACAGAGCGGAATTGACCAATCAACTCCATCCGCTGTTGAAATCTTAAAAGCAATCCCTGAATTTGACCAGACAAAGAACATCGCAACCCGTGAAGCTGGATCAGTTGTTCTTCAACCCCTTGCTGAGGTGGTACCTCTCTACGTTTCTGGTAGCGCTGATCTTCATGGATCGAACAAAAACTACATTAAGAACGGTGGCGATTTTGGCGTGAATTTCGGAAAAACCTACAGTGGTCGAAACTTTTATTATGGTATTCGTGAACATGCTATGGGTGCCATTTTGAATGGTATTGCCTACTTTGGTATTTTCCGTGCATCTGGCGCAACCTTCTTAGTGTTTGCTGATTATTTACGTGCAACTATTCGAGTTGCATCGCTTGCTGAATTGCCAGTTGGTTATATCTTTACTCATGACTCAGTTGGTGTAGGAGAAGATGGACCTACGCATCAGCCTGTAGAAACTGTTACTGGTTTAAGAATCATCCCTAATTTGGATGTTATCCGACCCGCTGACCCCGAAGAAACTGCTGCCGCCTATGCTGCATCTATTGAACGCAAAGAAGGTCCTACAGCTCTTATCTTAACCCGACAAAATGTACGAACGCTATCCGAAATCCCTGTTTCAATGAGGCGTGAGGGCACTCTTAAGGGCGCTTATGTTGCAAAGATGGAATCAGCAGCACTTCAATTAATCATCTTAGCCTCTGGATCAGAAGTTCAGTGGGCAATGGATGTAGCTAAAGAAATGCCAGGAGTTCGTGTGGTTTCTATGCCATCTATGTACCGATTCGACAGGCAGCCCCAATCATACAGGTTTCTTTTTCTACTATTTATTCTGGTGTTTCATATATTATCCATTTAATTTTTCCTGTTTTTTCTATTCTTTAAAGAGAATCAGTTCTGCCATCATCATGCACTAAGCGCGTGTCAATTGAGGCAGGTGTTACACCTCTTTGGTGGAAGTATGTAGGAACTGAAGGCAAAGTTTTAGGTACTGATAAATTTGGTTTGTCTGCCCCTGGAGATACTGTCATGGAGGTTTTCGGAATGACGGCTGCTGCTCTCAAGAAAGAAGTAGAAGCTATGCTATAAAAAATGCATCTAGTTGGACTATTTTATATAACAATATCTGTCTGAATATGTTCACAAAAATATCTTAAAGTTACATATTTTTTAACTTGACTATAGGAAGATATAAACGCTGATTTCCTAGCTTCATCTATTTCTTACACTTATGGCAAATTTTTGTGCCTCCCAAATAGTTCCAAGAAAACATAGATCTCTAAATCAACTGAATTGTTAGATTGTCTAGCTAAAATATGATAAATAACCACTGTTGAGGCCATATTCTATATATTAAAATGGGTAAGGTCTAATCAGTTGATAATAGTCTAAATACATGAAGTTTGTCGAATCTTTATCTACAAATAATTATGTATCACTATTCCATTCATAATTATGTGCTGCATTGAATATGGTCAATTGATCTATAACTTTGTTTACCATACATCTATGATAAAATAATTTTTTCGGCACTATAAATACAGTAAATCACAATTTGCGGTAATTTTCAATGCATAATTCCCTGAAATATAAATTTTAATTGAAACAATAATCATTAATAAAGATAAAACTCTTCTCCATTTCATGTGATGGTTCTGCCCTGAATTGAAGTTTTAACATCAGCTCCAGCTATTAAGAAATTTCTGTTAATTATTTTTTATGCTATAATTATCAAATTATATATTTCATCACTTATTATTTGTAACTGTTAGATAATGAGGAAAGAAATTTTTTATAGTTGACAAACTCCGAATGTAAGTTACCGGCCCTAAGGACATATTCGATGGTTGTATAAACTAGCATAGAAAGAAACTCTATTTAATTGTAAAATAAATTACATTTGTGATAATGTGTCGCACTTCACCTCATTCATAAATATATCAGTACAAAATTAAATATAATTCAATCAGATATTATGCTACTAATGGCACTGCTGTAAAATAATTTGAACAAATCTATTGCAAAGTAACAGTTCATGCGCTAGTAAGAAATGAAAATAAGACATTAAAAAAATTACAAATGAATGTAAGAATAAAAATTTACATTTTTGTATTCATGTATTGTCACATCAGTGGCGCTTTCTTTATTACTTCTAAAAGTCGAAAATGCTTCTTCCTTGAGTATCTACGCGAAGGTACTATACATACCTATGTTACATCACAAAAAATAAAACTTATGTACATAATATTTTAATGCAACTTGCACACAAGCAGAAACTGTTTTTCATCATTGAAATGATAGAAACAAAATATGATGCAGGTGAAAATATGTGAAGTTTAGCTTATTCAATATGAATGGCCAATAAATATGGCTTACCCGATCACCATCATTGCACACTTCATGTTCATCATGAGCAAAAAACTTGCGATGTCTCACCACTCGCAATCCATATTTTTTAACAACCTAAAATAAATACAGAAAGTAAATGATATATCATGAGCAGAAAATTATTTGTGAAGTAGAATAAAATTGAAGATTTGCAAGTTAAACTGCTATTGTAATTATTATGTAGTAATTATTTAATTTATAGTTTTGACCAACATGAATTACTAACATGTTTACTAGTAGAATTTTGAGCAGTTTACCAAATTTTCTACAAGATGGTTAGTCATCAATATTAAGAATATCTGACCTTGATTCTAGCAACTCTCACATTGATAGTTTTCTTCATCTTTGTGCTAACGACCTCTCCAACCTTATAAAAATTTAATAATATAAGTAGTCAAACACATGGACATTAGATAAAGCATACGTGAATAAAAAATTATCAGATATTTATTTTATTAAGAGATGATATTTAAGAAAACAGCAAGACTTCTGTTAAAATAGATGATTATATTGATAGTGTTAAAGTCTTGAAAAATTGTAAATTTTTACCTTGAGTCCATGAATTCTTTTCGGTATCCATTTGGAATCATCTTCTTCATCCTCTAGAATTGGGTGGCGCAGAGGTGTCTTATGTAAATCTTCATCTGACTTCGAGGAAAAACTTCGTTGCCCGAACTTATGACTGTACATCATTTCATTGTACATTGGAGACATCGCGAGTAAGCAATTGCGTTTAAGAGGAGCATTTCTATTCTGAAATAGTTCCCGAAGAGGCTTCTGAATACAATCTGGTTGCTTGCTTCTGAAGCAAAGTCGCAACATCACTTTTACCTCAAGTTCGTCAAAAAAGAGTTGCAACATGTAATCGATAAAAATGAAATTGGTAAATGAATTGATAAAGGAATTGGTAACGGAATTGGTAACGGAATTGGTAACGGAATTGAAGAAAAGAAATTAAATGTATGACTGTAGCATAAAAATATATATTGATTTAAATCTTATACAAACAGATACAAATTCTATATAATTTTACAGCTTATATCCACTTAGAAACACTCCAATGGAAGTAACTGAATATTTAATAGTAACATTTCAGAGACAGTGGCATCATATGCAGTAATGTTAATTTGGAGACATTTTTCTACTAATTACTTACTTTCACTCTGATGTATGAGTATTCACTTTGCTTTCATTCAATCAAAGAGAGGAATGGGGCATTTATGAGTGCATCTTTTACTGTCTATTTAATATTTTTCAAACAGATACCATCACTCTAATGTAAGTTAAAAGTTGGCTTGCAGTACTAGCATATTGATTATTTTCTACCTCAATTCACAGTAAGATTCCATGTGTCATGATGTACAACAAAAGAGGTAAAAAATTTAAGAGAGTAATAGCTCAATTATACATTATATCTTGACCTGTGTTGTGAAAAGTGATTATATTTCTCCAACACAACTTTAGCAATTCAAAAACTATTGTGTGACAAGACATTTTTGAGAACGTGACTGGCATAAAATAAAGAATGTTCTCAAAAGGAATATTTGCAGCCACAAGTAATAAAGGAATTAACTCATGATACAAGTTAATTCCTGACACCATGTCAAAAATTGAACTTTGGGCAGATATCTCCTACAGAAAAATTTATTCATCACGAGCATATTATTTTTCTGTATTGAGAGCTTAAAACATGAAAAGAACTTTTTACTGCATGAAAAGAATTATTTACCAGTACAAATTCAGTTCAAATATTCTATCAACATGTGGTGATAATCCTCTTGTTAGTTTTTGACCATCAAAAAATTCATCACTCTGTCTCATAAATATGATTCTATTTATTTAAAAACACTAAGTTACAAGTGGACAATCTTGTACTGGCTGGAAAATCTCATAGAGTTAGTTTCTTTTTACATCTTGAATTGAGTTATTTTGAAAGAACTTTATAGCTATCAAGATATAAACAATGACATTTTTTTCATCTATAAGAGAGTTTCTGAAATTTAGTTTTGAAAATTTCACTCGTGCACTAATGAGCTACAGTTAATTAGTTCCAGTCAAAATTGTTTTGGTGCTACTTAATAAAAACAATATTTTATAATCTATGCCATAAGAAAAATTAAACGACTTTCATTTGATTATGACATATTACTAGCTATATTAGGCAAAAGATCTTAGTTATGATAAATTTAGCAGAGACAATATATTTTTATCATTCTAATTAAAATTTGGTTTAAGTGACATAAATTTTCTCATTGCAAACTGCACTCATGTATGGAGAAAGTAATGTTAATGTCTGCAAATAATTGATATTTTCTACAAATATAAATATTTTTAATTACATTCTTTCCATTGGTTTATTTAATTGGGCATTTTTCAGGTACATAGTTTCTAATCAATATCTAGACATAAATTATGGGAAATAGAATGCAGGTTAATAAATTTTTCCTGTGAAACATTACTACAAAGATAAAATGATGGTGCAAATCTAAATCCACTATAAATAGCAGTTGATTTACTAAATTCACATAAGAAATTGGTAGGTATTACAAAGATATTTTTTTAGACTGATATTGAAAAGTCCATTATACTGATGTTTTACTTATGGCTGGGAGAGAAGAAAATGTAAACAATGTCTTCAAACTGTCAGGCAATTCTGATGCTTTTGTATTCCTAGTTTCTATCAGACTGCTGCAAAGATATACATTCATAAATCAGCTATAAAATCAAGAAAAAACAATATATAAGATAGGCTACATACATGCATTCAGCTGATGCGTGCTTGTTTGATGTAATATTACGCAAAGTTTGAAACCCGGCAGATTTTTCCTCTCTAGATGTTGATGTATTAACATATATTTCATTAGTAACCTGCAGTCTAATATGCTTGATTCTGTCCAATTTATTGCAACTTGATTCTGATGTAAAGTTATCTGGTAGCTGAAATCAAGATAAAAGAATGTTTACAAACTTAAATAACTTTTAATACATATATATGTGCAGTAATAGTAGCCCAAAAGAGTGATGTAGTCTTTTGTTGAATACTTCGTAAACTTTAAATAATAACAGTTAACATTTTGTCTAAACTTGCCAACTAGATGTACACAGAAAATGCAATCACTAAGTAATAACTTTGAACGTATATTTGAAGAATATCATAAAAAATAGCTTAGAAAACCATTGCTTGTTGATAATATTCAATGAAAAATAAACTCAAATGATAATTTTCAAATTTGAAAATCTTATTGATTGACTTACATTCTGCATAAGCTGAGGAGGGGACAAATTCAATTGTCCAATTTCACTAAGAGGCACTTGAATTCTACAGGAAAGATATTCTAAATTGTAATAACCAATGCTAGTTTGGCAGAATAAATTAATGTGAAAATGACACAATTTGAAGAACCAGAATTTCTACACTTTTTGAACAATATACAAACGTAGTATCAAACAAAGAAGAGCATGCACTTGGCACTTTATTGCATATATGAGTGGAATAATGCCAGTTTGAGCCTACATAAACATAGCAAAGTTATGCATGTATAATCATATTCCTGTCTCACATATTTGATTGCGAGGACAACTTTGGCTCTGAAGCTTTTAGTAACTTTAATGATTCATCAATTGCACACATTCTTTCTTTAAGCAGTCTAGCATCTCTCTCCTAATTGATTCATCATAAAAACATATAAGCTGCATGCACTGACAGAGAAAATTGAAGTATAAATGAACAATCATATTTACCTGCTGCAACATAGAAGATCCAATATTTGCATCTACATTTTTGCCAGTGTATTTCAGTTGTGTGGAATGTATACTAGAACTATCAATATGATTTGTTTCATCTTTGTCTCGAAACTGACTTAATTTTGTATCAATTTCTGCAAGCCTGTTCAGTTCTAACTGAGATGGTCCGTATCTGATACATGACACATAATGTAAGACATTCTAATTATTGAAAAACATAAAATGTTGTAAGGAACTAATTTCAAACATTTGTATTATTTTTACCTTTCAATATCTTGCCAAATATCTATTATTTCAACTTCATTGCCACTACAAAGAAGCTTTCTCACACGCTCTTCCTATTGCATATCAAAATACATTAAAATAGGTTTTATAGACTTCTGAAAGACAATTGTGCATATGAGAAAAACAGTAAATTATTTTTGAATGATAGATTGATAAAATTAATATTTTTACAACTTAAAGAGAAAAATCCATTTGCACCTGCTCTTGAGTCAATTGGTGAGGTTTAATTTTGTGTCCATGGCTTGAATTTGAAAGTAAACGATTCCGAGTAGAACTTGAACTGACTGATTTTGTATTTTTACTATACATGCCTTTGGATTCATTTCCATGGTAGGATCTGAAATGGATGAAATGAAAAATTAAATTACTTTATATGCAGTTTTATTTTGTACTTTGATGCATATGGTAGTATTAATTACAATAGAAGCTACAAGTACCTTTGTGTTAGGAATGCTTGGTCAGATGAATCCATATCACTGGAATGAGGCTTGCTGTTAATTAAGCTGTTATTACAGTGTATTTTGTGGATAAATATGTAAAACAAAATGGTATTCTTATTATCATTTGTATGCTAGCAAAGTGTACCTTATAGAGCCTCAATTATAAAATATAAAATGTAATGATTATAGAAATTTTATCATTCCTGCACAAATATACATTCAGTTTAGTTCATTCTAGATTATAATTTATATCAAATATACTTATCATTAAATGTGACACAGTGATGCATATTTACATACCAACAACCATTTCCGTGAGATGAAGAATGCATGGAGTCTGAGTCAGAGCACTGCAGGGCAATAATGAATTCATTTATGTCATATAGGCATAAAAAATCATTCATCATCACTTTACATTGTCAAATACTTTAGATATGTCTGAAGTTGAGTTTCCATTAGGTCCATTCCATCGATGTTTACTACCTTCAAAGTAAATACAGAAGTATTAGAAATAACTCTGAGCAAAATTAAATGCAAAGTTCATACAATTATCACCTTCAGTTGCACCAGTGTCAGCATGTTTAATTTCAAATGAGTCTATTTCGGCTTCCAACAACTCAGCTTCAGAATTCTAAGTTATATAAAGAGTATGCATTAAAATTTAAGCAGGTTTTATTTGAAATAATCATTCATGGTTTATTTCTTAATGTTGGAAATAGTATACTTCCAGTTTCTATAAACTAAAAATGATACTGTGATATTTTCCTAACCTTTTTAGCCAATGTCAAATCTAGTTCACGTATTTTTGCAAGTCCTTGATTGCACTTCTTTTCCATTGTTTGCTCCTCTGTATGATTGGGATAGAAAATATTTTTTGATAGCACAATATTCTATATATAAGTCTAAATAGATTGATTTCTTTGCTTTTAAACTGCAGTATATTCAACCAAATAATGCAGAGAATTGGAAAACAATAATGCAACAAGGGGCCTGCTTTACTCTCATAATCATCGACTAAAAATCTTTATAATTGATTTTCCTCTTCCACTTTAATATAAAAATAATTGTTAAAATCCAAAATACGTTATTACTTTTAATATGAAATAAATTGAAATTGATATATATATGCATGCCCCGATAGATGAAATATCAGTTTTCATAATGTTATTAAGTTATGTAAATGTATTTCATCCTTGAAAAAATAGTTTTGTCAGTTCAAATAATTCAATCATATCCTTTTCAATCATAAAACGCATACAAACTCTCACCTCTGAATAAATATTGGTATTGTGAAAATGTACCAGTCTTTTCCATACTTTCCATCAAGAGACATTTAGACCATGGTTGCTCGGTACTATCAATATCTTTATATATAACATCCTTGTTGCCTTCAACTCCATCTATTTCATCTTTACAAAGATCTTTGTAGCTCATCAAAGATACCACACTAAAAATTCCAGAAGAAATTATGATTTATATTAAAATGACAATATATGTTTATAGACAACTATTCAGGCAATAGCATTGTGGATAAGCATAAAAGAAGTGGAAACAAGGTAGAAATTACAAAATATCTTACATCTATATTTATTCCATAAACTTAACTGATTTTTTTGTCATATTATTTACCAAAATGTGTTGAAATGATATAGCCCAAAATTATATTCAATGTTATGCTAGAAAGTGAAAGAATTTCTTTAGAGTTAGCAGTAATGTCCCTTTGATAAATACTCACTTGTCAAAATTTTCGGGAAATTCAAATGCAGGAGTAATCCCGTCTTCATCTTTTCTGATATAAAAAATAAGATAGTCATAATAAAACAAGAATAACAAATCATTTTTGCATAAATGAGAGTACGTACATCATTTTTAAAAATATTTTGACTATATTCATATTAATACAACTACTGACCTAGATCTAATTGACGTAATGTATGCAGTCAATTGGTCGTACACGTTTGACCCAGAACCAATATTTTCATGCTCTTCTTCATTTTGTTTTACATTTTTCTATCAGAAAAAATGGGCAGCTTCAAGACTATTGTCTTCGTACAAACATTGATTTTATATTATGTTTTGTAATGGAAGTCACGATTGATACCAAAATTATATATTGTGTTTTACCTCATTTGCAATGTTGCGTTCATTTTCCATTTTAGATAGTTCCAGTTATTTTGCGAATGTTCAGATCAACCAGAATTCTCTGAAAGATGTTTCCCTATAACAAATGCTTATATGTATTTTTTGTGCATGTGCATTGAACATGCTGATATCAAGACATGCTGAGTAATATAAAAATAGAGGCAAAAAATTACTGTTTAGCTGATATTTCCTGTGGAAGCAAAACTTTCAATCGGTCCAATATTTATTTTTTTATCAAACAAAACTGATGGAATCTATCCATTGCTTAAAAATAAACCTGATGGAAACTTAAGATAATGTGGTAATAAAAGTTTAAAGTTATATCAAAAGATTTATAATAATAATATCACCTTGGAAAATTAACGCTACTATCATTGGTAAATTTTTTACATTGTGAACAGAAAAAGACCAAGTTTTAAATTGTTTGGTATTTTTCCATATTAGTGGCAATTTAGTGTTGTTAAACAACGAGAATACATAAGATACTACAGGTTTAATACGATTTTGGATAAAAAGATTTATAACGATTAAAGCTATTAATTAGTTTTTTTAAGACTTTATAGTTATACAAGAGATTATGGCTTCTACCCTTCCTAAAATTTGTCTTATTTTGGCTACTATCTGAGATATGGCACAGAATGACAAAGATTATTACTAACTTTTTTGCCCCTCGTATTCTTTTTCTTGGGCTCTGAGATAATTATAATTTTAGCATTTCTGATGAACTTTCATGGAGGGAATCTTCGATCAAAAGTTTTCAAATGACGAAAAGAAAACTATATTGATACTGATAATGATGGAAATAAATATTATCTTAATAGTTTTAACCTAAAATGTACGTAACGGTCTGCATGTAACGTAATTTTTAACAATTGCAAGCATTAATAAATGGTCGAAAATGAGCAGCAAGGCATTTTTTAACATTGATTATCAGAAGCATTTTATCAAATTTTACAAGGATTGTTTAAACAAATGCAAAGCACATTTACTATTTCTAACTGCAAAACAACTGAAGATTGCTAATGATGTATCTTATATATAAGTACAAAAATTCAGCTTCACTGCTTTACCTTTCCCTATTGCATTGTGACTGCAGTTAAGATCTAAAGCGATTTCGTTAACATTATGCATATATATATATATATATATCTAACCATAGAATGTTTTCATATTGTGTTATGACAGAAAGAGATCTTCTGGCCAGCTATACTTTTACTTTGTGCTGCCAGCATCGTTGCCATGTTTTACTGTGGGGCAGCTTTGTTGCAAATTGACCAAATCTTCTGATGCCATATATGTATGACCATCTTAAAAATCATGTTGCTTTATTCTGTTTTTCACCAATTAGACGTTTACCTGTCTCATATTTCAAAATTATTCCATCGGTTTGAACACTTCAATTATTACATTTGTAACATTTTCAAACCAAAGTACTACAAGAAGATGATTGTCAAGACGCACAACAAACAGGCAAACGATGCAAAAGAGTAACAGCTCAATTGTACATTATATCCTAACCTGTGTTGGAGAAGTGTAATCACTTCTCCAACACAACATAATTAATATTTAGAACAATTGTATGACTAGCCACTTATTGAGAATGTGAGTAGTATCAAATATAGAATGTTCTAAATAAGAACACCTGCAGCTACAAAAATAGAAGAGGAATCAACTTATAATATAAGTTAATTCCTGACAATGATGCTGCTACACATTACATTATGAATAGATGGGCATGAAGGTATTACCTGTTTTTTTAAGTATGTTGATGTGATAATTTCAAGACCAGCTATCAAACTACCCATTGGGTGTTGGAAATTTCTTGTGGCATGAAGGCACCTGCTTGATGAGTAAAGTGGTGGGATATGTAAAGAAAATTAGATTTCCACCAACCAAGAAATTGGTACTTGAAATAAGTTATTAGAGAATGCTACAAAACAACTGCCATATGGGAGTGGCAAATAATATCTTCATTGGAACCATGGATTTTGATAGTATATCATACATTTCTCTTGAAATCAACCCATTATACTTTGGTTGAGAGACATTGCATTGACTTCTTACCGATCATGTAGAGATTGCACTTAAATATTTTACGACTATCTCATATTCTTGAGTTTTTATTTCTAATCTATGTCCAGTCTGCATTTGGTAGAGTCACAAGCCCATCTTAATTCTGCCTGTAGTTCAGAGCTTAAGGTTACCAAGATGTTGCTTTAAATAATTTTACTCTTGGTGTATTACCCTACTGCTATGAAAAGAGATGTTAAGTCCAAAGTGTCTTCATTGGATATCAATATTATTTAAACCAATTCAAATTATCATTACATTATTGACTTGATTTTGCACAATCGATGATACTTGTCTGGAACTTATCAAAACGTGTCAACGGAAAGAAGCTAAAACTAACAAGGCAAAGGTATAAACGGAATAAGGACAAAATTCTAAATCACCATGAAAAATTTGAGCACAAAACAAAAAAAGTTGATAGGAAACATGTGTTGTTAAATGTTATTTCTGTTTTAGTGGTGGAAACATCATAGTACAAAAACTACAAAAATTAAGTTAAATTATGTGTGCATCTGAACTACTGCTGTTACTATTATCAATGTAGCACCACTTGTGAATATTTACTACAAAACATAAAAGGCATTTGTCTCTGTACTGGAAGAGTTTATAACCATTGCTTGATTCAAACCCGTGCAACTATATCTGCTTAAGTCCTAACAATGCTACACTGCTCAGTCTAAAGACCTTACTACTGAGCATGAACTAGAAAAAGTCTGAAAAAAAGTGGTGCAACAAATGTATAGCTGTGCTTATAGCATATTACTTAAGCTTTTAAGAAAGTATATTGTATTTGATTGAATTGACAATACTTTAATGTAATTTTTACATGTGACATTGGTCCCCTAATGCTATACAGCAAGATAGAAATACTAATTTTTCTGTGAAGCTTAAAGCTTTTTTTCATTCTGCTTCTATGAGTAATTTAACTTCTATCCATTCAGGTATGCATCTAAGCATGATGAATATTCATCAAGTTGAAATCAATTGTTAATAGTTAATTACCTCAGTATATACTCAAAAATACTTCATCTCAACAAAAGTTAGTTTTAGCTTTCTGTCAACCATTTCTATGCCTTGCATGCCCTTTAGAAATCTATTTTATTTCCCTCACCCTGAAAAATGATTTAGGGAATAGCTTGTCATATTTATTTTATGGACGATTACACAGCTTTTTCACTTCCTTTGTAGGCATTTAGAATTTCATAAAGAGTTTTAAATATTGTTTTTATTAACAAGTAATTGATTTACTTTCAGTAGTGCATGATTGCTCTAATAAACAACTGGCTACTTTGGTCATTAGCATTGATATTATGCCTACTTATTCTATTTAGGCTTTATCTCATTGCTCACATTGTAATATTATTTTTATCCAGCGTTTTATCTTGGGAAAGGACTCACAACACAAGTGCCAATTTTATCAGCACTCATCCTCATTGTCATATTTTTTATAGTTACTCTGTTCAGAGACATTTTGCTCTCTGATTCTTCTACTTCTGCCACCAGTAAGGATTTGAAGAAAACCAACATTGAGGTTTGTTTTCTCAACAAAAGTTGACTATTTTTACATAAGAAGACAATCTTGATGCATACCTCTATCAATGGCCAACAAATTCTCATCATTCCATGATTAAGATGTACATATAACGGTATAGTCACGAGCTAAATTTCATTTGTAAACTCCAAATTTTTAAAATGCAAATCGTCCCGTTTATCAAATCTTAGAAATTACAGAAATTTATGTTAACGTGATGGGATTATAGGAAGACATTTGCTTCGTCTCCCTACTGGCAATGCGGAATAGTTCTTAACTTTACAGACATAAACCATCCCCCTTCTATGCACAATCAATCTGTGCAATCGACTCCGCATGTCTATCAAGTAATGATCTTGTTGACTGTTCTTTTGGTGCCTTTTTCATCGCCATGTATTGTTTGATAGGTAATTATAAAGTTCCACCTCACATATGAATACATGAATTTATTTTTGGCATTGTTATACGCATAACTGCATATCTCTCTTGTCCACCAAATTTATATCTCAAACTACTTCCATCAGCAGAACTTCCTTCCAAATTACACTTCTCCATAATTCTGATTGTAATGAACATTCTACGAAACTTAGATTTTTTCGCTCTTTCTTTTCGTATCGTTTGCCCTCATCAGAGCGTAATGTCTGGCTGTAAAGTTCTAACCCTGGCTTGTGGAGGAACACTTTCTTTCTTAGCTTCTTCGAACGTAACAAGTGTTAGTATGCCAGAATAATATTCCTTAAACTTCTATCGAAGTGCATTTCTATCAATAAATTAATCTGGAAAAGATTATCTTTTCCCAATATCGGCTAATTGAAACTTTCCTTAATGACTCTATGGTGATGTCGTCATTCAACGTTATTGATAGCATAAATCGCATTATGAAAAGGCACCAGATTTATAACGGAAACTTCTAGAAAATATCTTTTACATTAGGAGACTAGAACTCTCTAGCGAGCGAATAGAGCTTAAATGACATAGGGCAAAAAACAATTCCTATTTCGAGTTTGAAACAAAATAGTTCTGCAAAGGGGAACTAGTAAAGCGTCTTAAAACTTTGACACAACCAAGATACTTGCACAAGACTTGTCGTATTGAGTTGGCACGAAACTTTTTTTATCATGCTCACAGAGAATCAGGTTAGTTTCTATTTCATCATTAATTTAAACTCATATAGTCAATTATTTCCATTTATTTGGATTCAACTCTTATGTCATCTATTAGGAATGTGAATTTCAATTGGATTATAAAGCACACGGTCCAGAGGAAATTGTCGATGCAAATGGAATTCATCAGGTTCCACATAGAGTACTTACTTTTGATATTATCGAGGGTGAAGGACGAACAATCGCGAGCAGTGTTCATCACTCATCATCTGATAGACTCTCCGAGTGTGGTGCTTGTTCCACAAATATGGGCCGCCGACGTTCTACTATCTCATCACTACAATCAATGTCAAGTGCGACAATGTCTCAAATGACGGTGATAGCCGCTGTCTGGCCAGAACGTCGACGACCAAGTGTCACCAGTACCACAGAAAATCAATTGTCTCAGGATCAACAAAGCTCGAATATTATTGATGCAGATATAAATAATCCATTACAAAGTTTTAACCTGGTGGCAAAAAGTTGCAAATCTACCCTCAATGAAATCATCAGTCTTGAAAAAATTCTTAATGACATGATGAATATTGCTAAAAAAAGAGATAATTTAGAACTACCAATGATTAAAAGGGATATAGTTAAGCTTCGGATAGGAGAAGGAGGATGGAGTGAGAAGTGGCTCTTAATAACTGGGAAAGAATTATGGGCTGCATCACACAAGAGCCTTGCTCGACTTAGGGTGACTGATACTGCAACGCACTGGACTTCTGTAGGTTTTGTCAGTGATAATGTCAAGGTACAAAAATCTTTATCAACTCTATTACATCATGACGAGTTAAAGTTTCATTTCACGTTTTTAATTTATGCACTTTTTATTAGAGAATTTTCAAGTAAAAGCCTAATGATTTAGAATCTGATAGTAACTGTATAGAGTCAGGCAGTAAATTTTTGCAATTTAACAATTTCACGAATAATGTCCTTGATTTTACATTTATTTGTGAATTAATACATGTAAATGTATTGAAAAGCATTTATACTTCGAAGTTGATGCTTAGGAAAGAATTTGAATGGGAAATCAATTTGAGTTTTTTGGTAACAAATAACTTTTTAAAAATATTACCAAGAATCTATTGTCTTCTTCATAATCAAGCACCCAGGAATTGTAGAATCTTCATCCTCATTACTATGAATTTTTGCATTGCCAAAATGAAATGCAGCTTATTCAATATCTCACTATAGCATAGTAGCACACAATTCGAATAAGTAAATATATACAATGAAAAGTATGGTTATCTGTACCTGTCTTGAAAATAACTTTTTGGATTAGAAATTACTTGCAATACTTTCCTTGTTAGCAATATAGTTAGCTTTGGTTGTGCACAAATAAGAAATATAGTCAAATTCCCATGCTCTTTATTTATGATATTTTCAAAATAAGATTTTACTCGTGGAAATTTCTTAGGGGAATGAGATGCGCAAACCATTGACTTTAGGGTGAGGATCTTATAACTTCCTCATATACCGATCACTCTAAGGGATTATTTTTTTATCATTTTCTCTTCAGGAAAATTTTGAATTGGAGCAATGCAAAACTGCCTTATGTGGAATATGTATTCGGCTAAAAAATTTTAAGGACCCAAGTAATCCTTTATATATTTCACCGCCAACTTTGAAAGAACTTTTACTATGGGGTGCAATATTTCTCCAATCTACCTCAATTCTGGCCAAAAATTATAATAATTATGAAACATGTACTAGCTCGATTACCTTCTTCGAAGAATATGAACGAAGTCGTGTACCACGAATAAGGGACAGACCTCATCATTTCTCTTGTACGATGCATAGTAATGACATGAATTAAATGTATACTTTATCAAACTTTCAAAATTGACTCATAAATTTAGTTTAATATTATTGGACAATATATGAATTTCTTATAATTACATGTTTGAATTTTAACCATAAAAATAAGGTCTTAAAGTATTTATTGCACTATATGAAATATTTACAATTTTTATTTCTAATTCATTGAACTAGCAAAAAATATTTTATGTAACATAATATGACTTGGACACTTAAATTGAAAGTTACAAGTTAACTTTTTCCCCTATTATTTTATGAATATTTCTAGAATTTTAATAAACAATAATTTTTGCAACATTAGCTATTTTTCCTTAGTAGGTTTTATAATTATTAACTTTTCCTTCGTACATATCATTTTAATTTATTTCAGCAATAATTGTATTCCAATATTTTGGAAAAAAAGAAATGAAATTATGTAAGTTATAAGTTATTTTACAAAATATGTTTCAACTTGTCGAAACAAAATTTTTAACTGCACATGATTTTACTTTAAACACCTATTATTATTTACCAATGGCAAATTGTTTTTCTCAAGTACTTATATCAAGCACAAATATATAGTGAGAAACAGAATAAATATTTTCAAGGTTCATAATGTGCCTATGTTGTGTGCACATTCAAGATATTGTTGTGATACATTATGTCAAACGTAATATATATTTACTACGCAATGTAGTGGCCTAGAACAGAAAAATGACATTAAATAATTATATAATGGCAAAAAAACAAGACATTTTTCTAATACAAATATGCCCGTCAATATACATGCCATTTATTTTTTATGATGCTACTACTTGTGAAAATTGTTCCTGCACATTAATGCTTTTATAGCTCATCTTTTAAATCTTCCGAACTTTTAGTAGGATATTTAGATCTCTCTTCGATGAAATTTTTCAGATCAGCAAGCTCTCTCTCACCATCATATACTACAGGTGCATCCTACATGATATATAATTTGTTGAAAAACAAGAAAGTTATATCATTTTCACTGAATATAACAAAACATATATATATATATATTAGAAAATTACCTTCTCGCCAGCAGGGAAGAAAATGAGAGTAGGAAAACTCTCGATAATTATCCCTGGTTGATCCACTTCATTTGCAGTTGCATCCATTTTTCCAATTACAATGCCTTCTGTGCCTTTCATTGTCTCACCTAGCTCTTCCCACTGAAGAAAACGATATATTTAGTAAATAATTTAATGTATATGATAATAATACAGAAAATGAATAAAAAATAATGTACAAATGTATGCATAAACATAATAAAAGTTACCGTAGGAGCAAGGGCGTTACAATGACCGCACCATGGTGCATGAAACATCACGAACACATTATCATTGTTTTCCAGTACGATAGATTCGAAGCTTTTTCCTTTAACAATTTTAACAGTATTAGCTAGGTCTGATTCAGCAGGTTCCTCTGACTTCAGATGTGGAACAAGATTTCCAGCAAAATAGTCATCCGCAAATTTAAGAATATTTTCCGTGGTAAGGGGAGTCTCGCCAATCAAGTAATTCCTAACATTCTAATAAATAAGTAAAAAAAATAATTTATAAAAAATATTGTTTATTGACATAAATTTATGTGATATTCCGAAATACCTATCATGTATTACTGAGCAACTAAAAATTAAATATTTCATACTAACCCCATTCATATCAGAAATGACCACAGTAGGATAGTCCTCTTCACTGATACCAAAGTACTCAGCAACACGTGGCTCGTTAAGACCAACATGAACATGAATCATTTGCCCTCTATACTTCTTTGCAGACTCAGTTGCAGATTCTAAGAGATCTCCTTCTAGTTCTTCCGTGAAGAAAATAGCATGGATATTGACAGCACCGTAAAATATTGCTCTTGCAGACTCTGGTGTAAATTTTGTAACTAAATGCATAGAGTATACGTCGATAAATGTTGAAATCTCTGCAGCACTAGTTTCGTCAGTTACTGGCAGTTCAGACATTTTCTCATCAAATGTCTTCAGGATCTGAACAGAATTAGGGCTGGCACCTACATTTTTAATTACTGCTGGATCAGTTACGATTCCGAAAGGGAAATTATCCTTGATGTTGGCAACCTGACATAAAAATCAGTTAGCATTTGAGTTATATGTAATTAGTAAAAAATCAATATGTATATATTGAAAATAGTACATGTACTATCTGATAAAATATTAGCAGATATTTATTACTCTACTGAGATGATATATTAAATAAGAATTATAATTGGGAAAAAATTAAAAAATAGCAATCACTGATATCTTCAAAAACCATGTACACAACAAAATGATTAAATATAGATAATAGGCTTACATCAATAAAACTTTTAGCTGCTGGAGAAGAGGAATCAGAGAAAAATCCAACTATGACTACTTCAGAACCTGAAGCAAACTCAGCAATAGATTTCTCTGAATCAAGTGGAACAGCAGGAGGGCCACTCTTCTTAATTACATATTTTACTATGTCGTCAGCTGTTCTCCCTCCATTATAGTCGACACCGATGCCGCCGACAATATATTTAAGGGTAGGAAACCCTTGCACCTGTTAATTTATAATGATCAGCAATCGCATTTAAAATGAATTTTGCTGCAGCAATATATATTCTAAATTTTTCCATGTATTATTGATATAAAAAATTAATCACATTTAATTTACTCTACAACTAACTCATAGAGAGCTGATCCAACAAAAATTACTTTAAAATGAAAAAAAAAGAATTTTTAGTATCGTTGCTACCTCAAAATTAGCAGCAGCTTCTGTGTGCTCCGTTGCATCCAGTTTAGCAATCGATAAACCATGCCCTTCCAATTCCTTAGCAGCTTTTTCATACTAGATATTATATATCATATTCAAATTCTAATTACTTCATTTAAATCATCTAAACAAAATATCTGCTCTAACCAAATTAACAAAAACAGGTTGAGAATACAATACATAATGGATAAAATTTCACATACCTCAGGAGCAAGTTGTTTACAATGACCGCACCCTGATTAAAAATTAAGAAAAATCAGCCAAAATGGATAATCTTAGCGTGTTGAACACCACGAAATATCATTGAAAAAGGACTCACATGGGGCATACATTTCCACCAGCAGTCCGCCAGGGTGGGATGATAGAGCTTCTTCGAAGTTTGCATCAGTTAAAACGAGAACGCCATTGTCTTTAGTGATCTGGACATTTCAATATCATAAATATAAGTTAATGTATGGCATTGACAAAATGAAAATGGACATGAAATTCCCATGGCTTGGAACGAGTTGGCTGACAGAAATTTTAGCTGTTAAAATAAATTTTCAGCGTCATGTCTATTTTAGGCAATTCTTTAAGTGGAAGGAATATCATCAAAAGATCCATCAACATGATGAATTTCAATCACGTGAAAAATTGTTAACAACAATATTGGTTTTTGCATACTTCGGCAAGAATACCGTAAGCAAGAAGCAAAGCTGCAGCTACACCTTTCATTGATATCATTGTGTGATCAGATCAAAAAAAGCTGATTCTTTTTAAAAGAGAGCTTTAAAAATGAGTAAATCGCTAAATTTTGATAGACTCCAATCTATCTTGATCCCTTCACCCCACCGTCTTTGAAGTGACACGCGGAGGAAACGAAAATGGATTACACGTGGCAATATTTTGAAGACCTCCAATAAAAATTTACTCTGTACTAATTCCATGTCAACATAAGTGTTAACAAGGAGTCTATTTCTTTCTTACTTTAAAAATTTACTACCCAGAAAAATTATGATGCATCAATGATTCTGTATTATTTCTTTCACTTTTAAGCGTATTTCAGAGATTGATCCATGCACTGAATCAAGGTAATGAAGTTTACCTTACAAAAACATTGCTGGAAGATCTTTAATGATTTACTAGATGAACTATTTGGCACATTACTGGATTTCTATAGTCAACACAGTAGAGATGAGATCACAGAGCTATCTACTGCATTCAAACTCCTGGTGACATTATACTGCATATCATTGTAGACATTACTGAACATGTTCCCAGTAATGTTACAGGAAATATCCTAAAAACTTACTGTTTAAGAAAAAGAATATCCCTCTGTTAAGTTGGAAGAAGGAAGATACAGTAATACAATAATACCTGCACCTACGCTAGGGGGTAAGACCAATGTACAGCAGAGGGCAGACAAACAGCAAAGCAAAGAAACAATTTAATAAAATGCGATAGTTTTACTTAACTGATGAAGTGCGAACATAAACATAAAACTGAATAAATAAACATGCCCCCGTTAGCTCCTGCAGTATACTCTCTTGAAGTGCCCTTGAAATTGGCTCTTCAGTGAATCTTGTTGAATCTTGCTGTATCTTTTGCTTCATATATAAATGTTTTAATTTCCATTGGTAAGCTTGTGACAATTCTAGAATTATTTGAGAAATTCTAAGAAATTGTCTTTGGCAAAAATAAAGTGGAGTAGTTGATAATAAGGCCAATTCAAGCAGAACTACAGCTTTGATGACAACTCTGGAATAGTATCAAGTCAGTTGAAGTGGGGTTTGAAGATGGTGAAGAAGAGTTTTGAGGGAGTATGATAAAAATTGAATGATTCTTTTGACAGTTGAAGTGGTTGAAGAAAATAATCCAGTAAGTTTCCAATTAACCATAAGAAAAATGACACATGGCAAACTGTAGAGGTGCAGAACAAAGGAGTCTATAGAGGATTTTAACATAAAGGGTTTAGCATTTAAGGCACAGTTAGAATGAAAGGTGAAATCAGGTAAAAGGGGCAAAAATTGTAGAAAAGGTGTAAGCAAAATACAAGTGAACATAGACAAATGTTAGTGAGCATAGTTGAGCAGTTATGCTGTAACAGTTTAACAAGATAGCAGGACCAGCAAGTATGCTGACACCCCCTGTGCTGGTACTGCTAGGATGACGGCACAGTTGAACTACAACAGTTTAGAGGCTGCTGCGCTCCTTTGCGTTGATGTGTAGAAGAGATTCTGCTGTGTTCTTTTGTGATAGTGTTTGAGATTGAGAAGTGATTGAATAACTTTGATATGAGTGGGACTCAATAATGTCTTCATCAAAATATCTGCTAAGTTGTCTTCAGTTGGAATGTAAGTGATCTTGATAAGCTTGTCGTGACATAATTTTGAATATAGGGATACTTGACATCAATATGCTTACTACACTCATGATTTATTTGGTTTTCTGCTAAATTCTTGGCCCTTGTGTTATCTTTAAAAATAGTTGTAGGTTCAGAAAGTTTGATTCTAAAGTTGTTTAGTAGATTACATAGAGAAATTGCTTCAATGGTTGCTGAATTTAATGATATATATTCTGCTTTAGTTGATGAATGAGCAACAATGCTTTGTAGTTTAGATTTCTAGCTGATTGGTCCATTTGCTAAGCAGAATACAAATCCTTCAGTAAATTTGCATGTGTCTTTACATCCTGCCCAATTAGCATCTGCATAGCCAGTAACTGAAGGATTAACAGGGTCAGAATCTTCTTTAGGATGACAAGTTGGCCAAATAATATTTCCTATAAGGTATTGGAAAACTCTCTTTGCTGCTTTCAGATGTGCTACAGTACAACATGATATTCTGCAGCACAGCTACATCACCGAATGAGAAATGTCTGATCTTGTATTTGAGCTAGTGTAAAGTAGACTACTAACAAGTTTCTGGTAGAGAGTCTTGTCTATATCATCAAGTAATATAGATCATGTATTATTCTTAAACAGTAGATCCAGGGTTCCTCCAGCAGTGGCTGGAGCTGGACAAGTATGAGCTTCTGCAAGTTGAAATCTGCAAAGAAGCTTATTGACATAGTGTTGCAGACTTAAAGTAGTTGAACCTGAAGAATTGGTTGTAACGGTTATTCCAAGAAATAAACCCAATTTCTGCACTTCTGAAAGATCAAAGATGTTGAAAATGCAATTGATATCTTTGGTAATTGCTTCTTTCTTGGCTCCAGTGATGATGATGTCATCAACATGTATGACCATGATGATTTGTGAATCAGAAATGGTTCCAGTATAAACACAAAGATCAGTACTGCTATAGCTGAAGTTGAGTTTGGCAAGTGCATTGTTAAACGCTTCATTTCATACTCGTGGTGCTTGTTTTAACTTGTAAAGACTTTTCTTCAATTTGTAGAACATTCCTTCATGTTTCTCCAAAGGATTAAGTGAATCTGTTTGTGGCTTGACATAAATTGGCTGTTCTTCCAGCATAATTCCATTTAGAAAAGTAGTTTCCACATCAATTGTAAAGATACTCCAATGAAAGTAAGCAGCTACTGCAATGAGCATTCTAGTTGAGCTTGAAACAGCAGTGGGAAGTAAGTGAATAATCAATTCCTTCTTTCTAATTATAACCTTTCACTATGTAACAAGCCTTATACTTGATGATATTTCCATCTGCATCACGCTTAGTCTTAAAAATATATCTTGTATCTAGTCATTTAACTCCAGATGGTGCAGGAACTAGCTCTCCAACTTGGTTCTTTTTGAGACTAGAACTTTCCTTTAAAATAGCATCTCACCAATGATGGTTTTGTCAGGAACTAATATGTTTTTGCCGCATATTGTTTATTTGTCTACGATTCTTTCAGGGATTTGTGATTATATCAATTTAATTTGGTTTGTATGTGCAAGCTTAGGTTGAAAATGTTGACAAGATTCACTCTTGTCAACACATGAAATAAGATTAATGGAAAAGTATTGAACGTGCAGTATTTCAGTGTTATATTGTTCTGGTTTTATGGTTTACACTTGATACAATTTGTTAGTCTTGACAGGTTTCCACTAATTCAATCTTTTTTTAATGCTGCAGTGACAAATAAAGGTTCTTTGTCATCATTGAGTTGATCGACAGATTGCAGGAATTTTTCAGTTGTGAGATAGGTGTAGATGTTGAATGCTTTAGCTTGTGATTTTCCACGTGTTTTCATTGGATGCATGTTGAATTCAAATGAATCAATTTCTTCAATATCAGATACTTGGTCTTGGATTGGTCTATTGATTTTAGTTGGTGAGTTTGATTGGTCTCCAGCAAATGTAACATTTCTTGAAATATCAATCTTCTTGGTGTTAGGAATTAACTCCCTTAGGAATTAATTCAATTTTGATAGCTGCGGTCAGTTTTCATTTATGACGTTCCAAGTAAATTGGTTGCACAGATGCTAGTAGGGTTATATATTCTGTTGTGATAATGGAATTAGCGCACTTCTATCAAAACAATTAGCACATGATAAATACACATATTTCTGTCACAGTTTCTTGTGCTTTGTTGTATTTCATGTTTTTAGTACTTGGTAACAGGATTCCAGATGCAGTATGTATCAAAAGAATGTTCTGGAGATTTTCAAAAGAATCTTCCTTCCCATGACTTAGCTCCAAATTTGTAACTGCAATCAGATTTTTCAAAATGAACAAAAGATTTTAAGCTGAACACGTGTAACTTATTGTAGACAGGAAGTTTTCCATGAAGAACTTCAAATGGTGTTTTCATTTGATTGGCAAAAGCAGGACAAATATTTAAGATTTCCACCACTTGCATGACAGCTTCAGTCCATAAATATTTTAGTAAGTCGGAATCTCCCATTAGGTAGCTGACTATATTTGATAAAATTCAAAAAGAATGTTCTGTGATACCATTTTGTTGATGAGTATATGGAGTAGAAAATTCCAAGTTGATTTTCTTCTCCACAAAGTGGTTACGTAAATCTTCAGACTGAAACTTGGTAGCATTATCAGTTCTTAGGTATTGAATTGGTTGATGCTGAGGTGACATGTCTTCAATGAAATGTTTGATGATAGTGGTAGCATTAGATTTATTGCAAAGTAGACATGCCCAACAATGTCTGCTGAAATCATCGGTAAAACGGAGAACATAACAAATTCCTCCAGGTGCTCTTGGTGTAAATTTTTCCATATGGTCTAGATGTATGCAAACTCCAGGCTTTTTGACACATGTAAATGTCTTTTTATTGACGGATTTCTTCTTTGATTTGTAAGTAAGACAAGTATCACATGTAAAATCTTAATCTTTGTTGGTAAATGCAATTCCATAATCAAGATTCTTTAGCATATGACGCAGATAGCTAATATTTACGTGTCCCAAAAGTTGATGCTATTTTTGTAGTGATATGCAATGAACAGTGTTAAGTTGAGGCAAAAGAGATGAGCATCCAATCAAAAGCATGTTGTTAGATTAGAACTGAAGCTGGATAGGTGGTTGCTCTGTATGATGCAATAGTATTGGATCAGAAACAGAAAATTTGAATTGGTAACCTTTCTTGACCAGTTGTCCCAATGATAGAAGATTTGCGCCCAGTCCATTAAACAGTAAGGATCTCCCGAGTTCAAGCTGATGTATATTACCATTAGCATTGGTAGCTTGTATTTGAGTATTGGCGTTCTGCAGCTTTACAAAGTTCCTCCCCCAGCTACGCAAACAGTTGATTCTTCAGTTGATTGGTTGGATAGGCGGATTGACGGGTCAAGAAGGCTTGGGTCTAAGCAATGGTTTGATGCACCACTGTCAATGATGATGCAAGATTTAGACAGTGGGAGAGCAGTAGTAGGTGAACTAATATCATCCGATTGGATATCCTTTTCAGGATTTGTATCCTTTCAAATAATATGTAACACATTATCCAATTAATTCAAGCTTGATGATTGATTGCTCAATATTAAACTATCATTAGTATTAGATAAGGTTACCGGTATTGCACTCTCTAATTTTTGATTCAAATTCAATAACTGTTTGAGATATACAGTCACCTAGCTATCCTCTAGACCAGATATTCTTCCCAAAGAGGCACATAATTGCTTAGGTGGTGGAGGCACTTATTTAGTGCACTTGGGTGTCACATCAAAACTAATTTTGGAATAGAACCCCCAGTTTGTGTCCTTGGGAAGGACCAGATAATGATGGATAGGGCCCGGTGTGGTATTTTACAAGAGGACACAACCTTGTGCAAGTTAGTATGGCCTCTCACTGCAGTTGGGGGTTTATGTGGTTGAGGGACCACATACCCAAGAGTTTCTGGAGATATAGCTGCACATTTGGGGGAACGTGCAACCAGTGGAAACTAACCGTTTCACTGGACAGTTGGGTAGATTGACATCCACAGAAGGACCTGTACAAGTATGTGATAAAGAAATATGTGAGTCAAGCAAGGATGGTTTATGCAAGGATGATTCAAGCAATGATATATGTGATTGTCAGGAATGTAAAATACAATATAAACACAAGAAATTTGTGACAGAATACGTATATTACTACATCCTAAATTGTATTGATAGAAGTGAGAGAACTTCATCAACACAACAAAATATCACTTACTGAAACTTGTTCTCATAGTCAGAACTTAAACTTGTTCTCATAATCAGAACTTAAACTTGTTCTCATAGACTAAACTGAAATTCCAACATGGTATCAGAAGAAATGTACCGCAGCTACAAAGTAGAACTAACTCCCTTAGGGGTTAATTCCTTACAGTGATATAAGTAATGACAATTTATGCAAATGCAATGACTTAATTGAATCAGTTAGAGGTATGTTACGCAAATATGATTCTGAATTTGAAATAAGTTTAATGAAGTTGACTGACCTTTTGGCTCTGAAGACCTCCTTTGTAGTCTTTATCTTCAAACAGTCAGCTGTATTATGCAAGTAGTTCTGCTTATGGTACTTGGAATAGTATTCCAGCTTAGCTGAGTTATCCAGCTTAGCTGAGTTATCCAGCTTAACTGAGTTATCCAGCTTAGGTTCCAATCTTGCAACAATCTTCAGTTCTAGCTTGAGAGTTGATTTTTCTATTGGCTTAATCGGTTTGGTAGTCCCAAGTTGACTAAATTTGCTCTCAATGATCCGTGAAACTATTGCAATATTTGAAGAATCTAAAGCAGATATGGTGTCCAATTCAGATCCATAAGTGTCTTCAGCTATATCTTTCATATAATAAAAATTAATTCATTATCAGAAATTACCTGATCCAATGATTGAAGTTGGCTGCAAAGAGTTTGAAGTTCAAGCAAGTAGTCCGAAGGGCTCATTGATCCTTTCAGCTGTAGAGCATTAAACTTACAACATAGCTCAAATGTTCTCTCCAATCCATGCTTGGTAAACTCTTTATCAAGATGTAAAACTAAACCAATACCGTCATCAATAAAAGAATGTTGGTACAGTTTCATTGATGACCCACACATGGCTTGTTCTAAAAGCAACTAATAAAATGCATTCTCCTCCTCTGCAATCAAAGAAAGATTAGTAAACTTAAGTTCATACCTGTGATATGTAAGTAACTCCAAAGTGATACTTTGAAGCTTGTCCAATGCTCAGCAGAACCACTAAATGTTGGTAGAATAGATGTGCCAATGCTAGTTCTTGGTGATGACACTTGAGATGTAAAGGATGATTGGTTATTAAAACTGTTAATTACCTGTGGTGAAGTCACTGATGGATGTTTTGACTGTTTGATAAGTGATTTCAAAGGAAAAGTAAGTCTGCTCTTGTAGGCTTCATCATTTTCATGAAGTGGAGCATCTTGGTACATGTTGCATTCCTTGATTATGACACTACCTACAGAAAAAGAAGTGTTTCCATACTGTAGTAAGAGATTGC
Organism: Vaucheria bursata; assembly: GCA_032358265.1. Lineage (NCBI taxonomy): Eukaryota > Xanthophyceae > Vaucheriales > Vaucheriaceae > Vaucheria > Vaucheria bursata. Next base: position 44,372 of record JAULBW010002103.1, on the reverse strand, counting down.
TTACCCGCTTAGGTGTGTTGTCCACTGGCTTAGGCATGCGCAATGGTGCAGAAGATGTTTGCTTGCTTGCTGGTACTGGCATTTATTGGCTCATAACCTGTTGATATTGGAAAAAGAAGCGCAAAGTAGCATGATAGATTACTTGTACCTGTGTTGAATGATGTAGCAAAATTTAGGGGCAAAGTCCAATGTACAGCAGAGTGCAGGCAAACAGCAAAGCAAAGAAAAGATTTCATAAAATATAATAGTTTCATTAAACTTAAGAAGAGTGAACATAAGCACAAGACTGAACAAATAAACATGTCCCCATTAGCTCCTGCAGTATACCCTCTTGAAGTGCCCTTGATATTAGTTCTCCAGTGAATCTTGCTGAATCTTGCTGCATCTTTTGCTCCATAAGTAAATGTTATAATTTTTGTTAAGTTTAAGAATTCTACAATTATTTAAAGAATTCCAAAAAATTGTCTTCAGCAAAAATAAAGCGGAGTAATTAATAGCAAGGCTGATTCAAGCAGATTTATAGTTTGATGACAACTTCTGGAATAATACCCAGTCAGTTGAAACTGAGTTTGAAGATGGTAAAGAAGAGTTTTGGGGAGCATGATGAAGGTAGAATCATTCTCTTGTAGGTTGAACTGGTTGTAGAAAATCATCCAAGGTTTCCAAGTGACCATAAGAAAGATGATACGTGGCAATTTGTAGAGTAGGTGCACAAAGAATTCCATAACAGATTGTGGCAAAAGTATAGACATAAAGGGTTTGGCATATAGAGCGTAATTAGGATAAAAGGTGCAATTAAGTAAAAGGGGCAAAAACTATAGAAAACGTGTAGGCAAAATACAAGTGAACATGGACAAATACTAGTGAGCATAGTTGAGCAGTCATGCTGTAACAGTTTAAAGAGATAGCAGGACCAGCAAGTATCCTGATGGTAAGGTTAAATATGTTGTTGTGTTGATAGAGTTAGCTCATTTCTATTAACACAATTAATGCATGATAAATACACATATTTCTGCCGCAGGTTCCTGTTATATTGCGTTTCATATTTCTAACAGTTTGATAGAAGTACTAAATTTGCCAAAGTACATTCCTTTTGCCTTTTTCATGAGTCAGCTGGTCTAACATTTTCAATTCTTATCTTTGGCCTTTCTTCTTGAGTTTGTCTGGTTTTTGGTTCCTGTTCCTTGCAACTATTCCATGTTATCCAACTTTGAAAAACTTAACTATTTTGGTGACCTTCCTTTGTCTCTTACTCTTGTCTTGGTGGCTTTCCTTTGCTGTTCCCTCTTGTCTTAGTGGCTTTTCTTTGTCACTCACTTTTGTCTCAGTGGCTTTTGTTTGTCACTCTTTCTATTCCATTGTGGTCTTTCTTTACTGCAGTTCTTGCTCTTGTTCTTTGCAGCATTTTTGTATCTTCAGCATGTTCTCTTTACTTTTAGCACAAGATAAAAGTTGGGAGTCTGAAGAAAACATTTTGAACTCTAATCATTTCATCCGTAAATTTGAAATTCCTTGTGTATCTGGATTAGAGTCTGCGGCTAGAAGGGCATCTGTTACAAATAAACTCCCTTAGGGATTAATTCTATTTTTATAGCTGCAGTCAGTTTTCATTGATGACATTCCAAGTAAATTGACTGCACAGATGCTAGTAGGGTTATATATTTTGTTGTCTTGATAGAGTTAGCTAACTTCTATCAACACAATGAGTGCATGATAAATACGCATATTTCTGCCACAGTTTCTTGCGCTTTGTTGTGTTTCATGTTTCTAACAATGAAAAAACAGTTAATGTCAATGAAAAGCTTTGTAACTCTTAAAAATATATGAAAATGAAATATATTTTAACCTGGTTGAGACCCTGTTGATTCATTAGATGAATAATTCTATGACACCCAAAATAGTGAGTTGATTTTCCAGTTTTTTTTGTGTGTGTCTAGTTGGATTAGGTATATATTATTCTATCAGTCAAAAGCAACTTTTTTTTTGTTACAGCAGTTAGTGTCAATTGCTGATTTAGAATTGAATTGAAAAGTGTCATGTTGAGAAAAAATGTAGGAAGACTTTGAAATGTGTGCAGTGATGATTTAATTTTTGGGATGCATCTTTAGTAAGCAACTTTTCTGTAACAGCTTGTTCTTAATCAGTTTCAAAGAAACTTGTGTTGCTGTTGTCAATGCACTCCAGGTAATGAAGTATATTAATATGTCAAAATTCAACTATTAGATAGTATTGAAATAAAATGCTAAATATTGGCTTTGTTTTCAAGCTGAACTTGATGTTTGAATTTTTAGTGACAATGCCTAAACTCATTTTTGAAATAACTTATTGCTACTCAGTAGAGAATAAATTAAATATCACTTTTAAATATATTTATACCAAATTTGTTTGAGAAATGCTTGAGAAGAAAAACAAAGTTAAATGGTTATTTAAAAACTGGAGGTCAGGTCAACATTGAACTAAGGAGGTTTTTTTCATCTCAACTATATTTAATCTTGCTAGTTTTAAACAATAAAATACAACTATGAGCATCTAAGTGCATCAATTTTCAAAGTAATTGCGTATGTTTCTCTTTCATCTATTACTCTATTAAGAGTACGCCAAAGCGATGCTTGAACAACATTCTCAATTAAAATATGAAATTTAAATAACTGCTAGTGTTTGTCGGAGCTAACAAAGTTCCATGCTCCAAATGCTTATGTAGATTTTTGTCATGAATGTCATCAAATAAGTGTTCAACAAAAACAATCAGTAGCTCTTCACCTTGTCTGTAGTAGAGTTGAAATTGAACAGAGTTGTACCAATCAAACACTTTTTCGTTGCAAATCCTGATTACAAATTTTGAGCAATTAAATTTTGGCTTCCAGAGTCAAGAACTTCACATCAGGATCATACTTGAATCAGTTTCTAGACGCAGCATCAAAAGCAGTGTATTCACATCGGAATTAGCATTGTCGTCTATTATTATACTTCCATTTCTACCATAATTTTTAAACTATAAAACACAATAGAGAGTAATGGCAAAGCTCCTCATGGGCTGGGAAGTTTGCAATCAATGAGAAGTTAGGCGCCACAAGCAAAGAAAAACATTTGTATGCATAATACTATCAATTACTGGTGCCACGTGCACTCGATAGTAGAAAAAATAATGGTTGATGAAAACCTCTTCAATTCAAACACCTGTTTTAACTAAACAATTTCTCGTTCACCACGGAATGTTCGATTTAGCAGGTTTCACCATATTCGAGCATCTGCGGCCCAATTATATTTTTCATGTATCTTCATATATTTGTATATCGGAAGAAACAACAAAAATGTCTTAGTTGATATCAAGCGCAAATACAAATTTTCTCCAAGAGAAAAAAGATGTACGTTACGATATGCACTGACGATGGGAAGACTGCGATGGTAGAGGTAGATGCTGAAACTGAGGTATCAACGATTAAATTACTAGGGGAAATTGAGTTGGGCCTATCAGTAGAGAACATTGTAGCTATTCATAACAGTGTGCCACTTCACGATTCATCAACATTAAGCAGCTGTGGTATTAGTAACAATGATATTATACTTTTAAAGCTGAGAAAGCGAGGAGCTTCAAGTATTGAGGTTTGTATTTTCAATGTTCGCAATCAATACACTTCAATCATTTGTTAAAAGCTATTATAATGCGCCTATATTTCCTTTTTTAGAGACAGATTATTCTGATAATAATCTCAATTATTAGTTTGTGATTTTTGGAAGAATATGTCATTGACTGAGAAAGATATAATTTTTTTTCCTTAATAGCTATTTTTGTTCTTAAATTTTACATATTTGCGAAATACTTCAGGATACCCCACTGGGAAGATATATGCCAAGTGCAGCATCTAATAGTTTTACTCCACGACATGATCAAGATCCCACTGCTATGTTAAGTTTCTTTAAGACCAATCCCCAAGAACTTAAACACCTGCATCATCGTAATCCTGCCCTTGCTGATGGTCGGTAATTTTTTTCATAATTTGATGTTATGTATGAGCAATGTTTAGATAAATTTTGTAATAAACATGATATACTAAATATTTTGATTAATTATTTTTATTTGTAGTGTATTGCTCATCTTTTACAACTTGATGACCTGTTAGATACGATGAGTAAATGTTGAATAACTAGCCCATTTTTGATTTTTTTCAGCAGTAAGTTTATAAATAAGGCTAAATAATTTCATCTCTCACCATGACCCGAAACATCCATAAAATTCCCATTGAATGACATATGATCGAAATGTTTCGAAAAAAATCTCCGCTGGACCTTCTCTTTCTGATTTAATGCAAGCATTGATTTAATATGTGCAGATTGCAAAATTATCAAGATCATTAGTTATAAATTGGCTTTATATCTTTTTACCAGCAATTGAAACTGGTGATGTCAACAAGATAAGGACTACAATAATGATGCAACAAATTGGCTTACACAAAACAAAATGGGAAACAGAACAAACATATAAGAAGGCAGAAAGTGACCCTGACAATGAAGAAAATCAACGAAAACTACAAGCTTTAATTCATAAAGAGGTCATATCATAAGATATCACATTCAATTTTTATAACTATTCCTGCATTTACTTGTCATATAGTTCATTTTTTGTGCATGCTGAACCTTCTGCTTTATCTTATTTTGAGTCTTTTATCTTTCTAATTTTTTTTAAATCTCAGATGATTGATAAGAGTTACGAAAGAGCAATGGAGGAAACTCCAGAAGTTTTTGGACGAGTTACAATGCTTTACATTGATATCAAAGTCAATAATCATCCTATAAAAGCATTTGTAGATAGTGGAGCTCAGGTATTGCATCATGCAAATACATTTTTATAGATTATTTTAACTATTTAAAACTCTAAGATTCATTGTAAAAATTCAAAGGTTTATTTCTTGCTGATTTTGATTGGAAGATTTGAAGCGCAAAGAATCCTGCTTTTTATTAATTCTATTACCAACTCTCTTCCCAAATTAGTCAATATTACACGCTTAAACATATACAGGGCACTTACATTGTGGTGTCCCATAATATCTTTTTGCCTTACTTACATTGTCAAAATGTGAACTCCTGGCCTGAATGTCGCCTGATGTTCTGAATCATTATGAATTGAATACTGACCGAAGAATGATCCAAATTTGCCACTTTTTGAATCGATAAGTGTCGGGGCTTGGGTGTGATGCAGTACTCCCACACTTATCGAGAATGCAATATGCATATTAATGTATGTTCGAAATGTTTATAAGGCTACTATTATGAGCTTGGACTGTGCTCGTGCGTCGGGGTTGGAGCATCTGATTGATAAAAGGTACATGAATCGTATAAGTGTAAGATAAAGTATGTGTAAGGTTTCATGATTATTTTGCCTCTGAAATTTAAATTTTTGAGTCCCAAATGACTATTTAGAACATTTGTCATAAATATTTACCACAATTTTTTTCCAAAATAGATTTCAAGGAGAAGCGAGAGGAGTAGGTACTGCCAGAATACCCGGTAGAATACATATTGCTCAACTGGAAATAGGAAAGGCATACTTTGACTGCAGGTTTGTGGGGCACTAGATGATGATCTATTTCACTTACACTTCTGCTTGAATGATATTTATTACGAACATATTATTATATTATTGCAGTCTGACAATCTTAGAACGCAATGATATTGATTTTTTATTGGGATTGGATATGCTACGTCGTCATCAATGTGTCATTGATCTTAAACAAGGCTGTCTACATATTGGTTCTGGCAACGTGACTGTCCCATTTCTTGCAGAAAAGGTAATGTATGCACATATATTTGGATTTTGATAATGTGTGTTACCCTTGCTTGCCTGCATTTATTTCGTCATTCAGCAGGACAAATTTTTTGTTTCTGACTTATCAGGATCTACCTAGCAGTGCACGAGAACAAGTGTTGCCACTCCCTGACTTAAATTTAGACAGCTCCAAGAAAGTTTCTGACAAAAAGCAAATAATGCCATTACCGACTCCAGGAATACCGGTTGATAGGTACAGATTATTGACAGAAATGGCATATATAACGTTTTTTTGTTATGTAGGCGATAAGAAGACTTATAATGGCCATAATTTTAACTATGCTTTTTAAGTTTGCACTCTGACAATGTAAATTTTATAGATGCATAGTGAATTTTTACTCTCTGTCAGCATCTTTAATTTCAGTGACTTAGTAATTCATGGTTTCTTATAAGATTTGTATGTACAAGTAGTGTGGCATCAATCATACAATGCCTATCTTTTATCTCCTATAGCAATGCTTCAGAATGGATGAGCTTATTACCCAAAATTGCACAACTTACAGCTATGGGATTTACTGAGAATCAAGCTAAATCTGCATTACAGCTATCAGGTGGTAATGTAGAACTAGCAGCTACGCTATTATTTGAACAAATGGGATAAGTAAATATAGCTATTATTTTATTGGCTGTAAATTGCAAAGAAAATTTTGTCGTTACACCTCTGATAATATGAGTCACTTAGATATTAATCATATCTCCTAGTGAAATTGGAAATATTTTTAGTTAATCTTGTCAAGATATTGATGGTTATGCCTTGTGTTTGTTTATATTGTTGGAGAGTAGCATAGAATAATTCAATATATTGACCATTTTATGAATGTGCAATGACAGATGCATTTTTAGACCAATACTATGGTGTACTTCAGTCAATATTATCCATCTGCCTCTTCAAGTCTTCTATCCCTGTCATGTCTGCCTATTTGTGCTCTATCAACTAACCTTAACAGGTTACGAGCCTGTAGGTTACAACGCTGTCATAACATATAGCTTGAGGCCTTCAAGAGGCCAAGCAGTGCAAAAGAAAGATCAATCATCCAGCAGTTTTGTCAAACTGAAACATACCTATGTATATGTACCCGAGGTATGCTGGAAAGTCCTTCTTAGCTTTCCGTAACTTTGCATTGTTCTCATCCATGACATCCTCCAAAGCTGCACTTGGCCGGAGTAAAAGATAATTTTCCAGGTCAGTAAAATGCAATATTGTCATAAATTAAATTTCCATATCTCTGCTGAAAAATTTCAGCCAACTTTATCTTAACAAATGCAAATTTTGCAACATTTGGACAAGAGAAACCAGTTGTCATTCAGATCATAATTACTTTACAGCTATAAGAGCTGTAGTATCAGAAAGTGTATGCTTTGCTGATAGTACTGAAGATAATCACTTCATCCATATAAATCTTTCTAGCACTGGAAGGTTGATACTTTTGGGATGGAAGAAGAAAGATATAATAATAAAATATTCTAGTGTATACCTTCATATGGATAATATAATTCAGTAAAGGGGGTAAAATTCAATGTGTAACAGAGGGCAAACAAACAGCAAAGCAAAGTGATTAAGTAAAAATACAGTTTTATTAAACTTGAGAAGAATAAACAAATTTATAAGACTGAATAAATAAGCATATTTGTTAGCTCCTGCGGTATACCCTCTTGAAGTGCCCTTAAAACTGGCTCTTCAATAAATGTCGTTGAATATTTTACTCCATAAGTAAACCCAGAATTTTTTATTAGCAGGCTTGTGACTATTTTAGAATAAATTAAAGCATCCCTCAAAATAAACTTTGGCGGAAGTAAAGTGGAGTAATTAAAGAATAGGCCAAATGAAGTGGAATTATAGGATTGGACAATTCAATAACAGTATCCAATTAGTTGAAGGTTGAATTTGAAGTGTTGTGAAAGAAGGTAAAGCAGGGTTTGAAAATCTGACCATTGTTAAAGAGGTATTGTAACGGAGTATGCGTAGGTAGAAAATAAATGAAGTTTTCACAGAACCATAAGAAATATGACACGTGGCATTATGTAAGGGTGCAGAACAAGTAAGTCCATCAAAGGGTTATAATAAAGGTGTTGATATAAAGCATTGGTATAGAGACACAATTGGGATGATACGCATAATGTGGTAAAAGAGGGGAAAGATGAGAAAAAGCATAGACAAACATAGTTGAACAGTTATGCCATAATATTTTGTATAGATAGCAAGGCTGGCAAATATCCTGACAGATACCATGAGAATTTGTTGCTTCAATCAATGAAGCTCTCCAAGCTTCTAGAGGCAACAATGCCTACACTGTAGGAAGGTGCTTAAATTAATAATCTGCCATGCAATACTTGTCTTAGTGCCAAAACCTCAAAGCTTCAAGGTAAAGAATGAAAAAATGCTCTGAGCTGAGAAAGATGTTTTTCTGATGAAATCCATGGCATATTTCATGTCAGATCTTACCAGATTTCCTTGCACGCATGTAACCAGAAAGTTTAAAACAAACCAGAAAATATTAATAAAACATGTAAAGCAATGGTATACTGAGATATATAGTTGTGTTACCAAGAACAAATTCTGGCAACACAAAAGTGTGAAATAACAAGCAGTAAACAAAACAAGCAATAGCAAATAACAAATGAAACAAAGTCAAAAAAAGGTAAGCTATAAAAGAATACTCAGTAGCAGGAAATGAATTGGCAGAGTCTCTTCCTTGAAACAGCAGCATAACTTTGTAAAGCAGCAAGATTATATGGAGTATTAAAAGAGAAGTAAAAGGACAAAGATGTTTTTGTATGGAAAAAGTATTAAGCACACATTGGCCAGATATTTATTTTATGGAGATATTCTGTTAAGCATTTAACAGAAATATGTATTTGGAAATTCCTCGAAAAGATTTGGGATTTATGTTGGTATTGTTGGGAGAATAGTTTGATTTGTTAAAAGAATCATTTTGTACAAAGCAGAATATTTGGACAGAAAGACAACTATTTCATACAAAATGATTTCAAGTTTGAAAACAAATATGAAATCATATAGCAATAACAAATGATATAGCCACGTAACTCAAATCCTAACACTTCAATGCAAGCTTAACGTATAAATGGTCTCTAATCTCATCTTAATTAAATTTTTTTTATATGCTTAACTTTCAAACCATGATATCAACTTTGAACCGCATGATTATAAAACAAATCATTATGTTATAAACCTTCCATCCAACCATTTTCTCTATCCATATTCAGTCAATGTTTCCTATCCAGTTGGAAATTTACTTACCAATGCCATCAATGACATTGAAGATTGTGCCACACAATTTCCAGATCCATAAAAATTCTTGGGTTAATCCCTGAAACAAACATCACTTTCTTTTGCTGCTGAAGAAAACATTTAAAGTAGCCTTCAGAAAGGTAAAGGAAATTTTGTACTTCTCAAGATGATTTATTTAGATTTGGAATTCTGTTGAGATTCTTGAAATAATCTGAAGAGACTTTAGAAAATTCCGTTCCTTTCGAGATGTTGTGAGAAGCTTGGAAATTCTCAATTGTTGAGATGGCCCAAAAAAGTTCTGAGGATAACTTATGAAGCTATAGCCTCATATCCTATTAAGATTAGTAGTTTGATAGTGAACTGAGATAGTGACACAGAAGAAATAGATGATAAGTAAGACAGTAATAGTAGGAAAATAATATTAAAAATCTCACTATGACTCAACGAGAAGAACATGAGAAACACATCAAGTTCTAGGGACATATATGACTCCCTATTTCTGTTCAAGAGTGATTCACACATTACTATATAAGTAACTCGGAAACATCTCCCCTGGATAGACACGAATCCCCTCGCATAAACTTTCATCCCACAACCCAATATTCTCTAGACGATAATTCTTCATAACCAAGAGTGATATTATAGATTGAAGTACACAATTATACTTCAACAAATTATTGTACTATAAAATTGTTTGATAATTACATGTTCATTTAATAGCCAGAACAATGGATTGCATACTTTACTTGTGTGTACCAAGAGAAACAAATACAAAAAATGGCCGGCAATATAGACTGAACACATACATCTGTAGTTTTAATGATATGCAAATAATTGATTCTACACATAAAACATCATTACAAAATGAAATGTTTTACTCTACTATAGGATTTCACATCTAATGTAATCACTCACTATCTGTCAGCAATGATAACTTGTCAAGTGACGATAGGAAATCGCTAACGCCAGATGTACATTGCATAATATGAATTCCATGCTTAGTGACTACAATTAATTCCTGCACAGAACGAGAAAATATAAATGACCAACAAAAAAATAACAGGAAATATTCTTCTAAGCTGACAAATTGTTAAAAAAATTTGTGATGTTCGATATTTAGTCGGTTAGAAATAAATTCAAGCAAAATGGAATCACACGATATGAGTCATATATTCTGTGTTTTGCCTTATTTTTCATAATGGTTAAACTTTAGAAAGATTCAGTCCTTTATCATTCTCCATCCTTTTTTAGGTTCAGCTTTATTGTTCACCCCCTCCCCTTCCTCTCTAAAAAATCTTTTAAGTGAAGCACAATCAAAAGTTGTTCCATTCCCTGAATGGCTTTTTTTGATCTGACAAACGTTTTAGCAAAAGGCTTTTTTATATGCTCAAATACGCTGGCAGTGGAAATCATAAGAAAGTATGAGCATTCATAAATAAACAATGACAATCAGATAGGGAGCACTGATTTGAAGTTGTATATTTCAGAAATACTTTTATTGATTCCTAGATGAAGTATTTAAATATCATAAATAAATGTGACAATGAAAATCAAGCTCTAAATATTATATAGTAAATAAAAAGTATAGTTGCACTTGCCTCAATTCCATCATGGTTAAAGTCGCCTAATTTCAACTCGTATACAGGAAATGGAAAATTTCTGTGCCATCCCATTTTTAGTAGAGAGGTTTCTTTAGAATTTGATACTGCTTCCATATTTTGTCTATATTTATTTAGCCCAGAAATTGTTTGCAAGTGAGAATGTAGACGAGATTTAAGACAAATAAGTCTGCCAAAATATGTTCCCGCAAAGACGTCAAGGCTTCCACTAGTATTAAATTTTCCCTTTCTGCAAGCAAACTATAATAGAATATTACATCTGTTCATAAAAAACTTCATTCTGCTAAATGCATTGCTACCATTCTACAGCACATACATGTGCAAACATATTAAAAAAAAATATATGTAAATATTATTTTGACATTATATGGAGTATGGAAATATGTTACCTGATGCACATCAATGCATCTCCAATCTCCAAATCATTGATTTGTTCAGAAGCGAATGATATTTCTCCAGAGTTAGATAATCGAATATATGCCACAGTGCCCAATACTGTGCAAGCGATGACATCCATCACCTCTGCATTATCAGTGTCTAAAACCTATCAGGATGAAATCATTAATTGGCTCCTTAAAAATTTGTATCGCATTAGGTGCTCAAAATCTAATTTTTGGCTTACTTCAAATAAAGAAATAATACTATATAATAATTGCTCCCTAAGAAAGTTGAAAAATTGCAAAGCAATATGCCTCAATAATGAAAAAAACACTAAAATCTGCATTTTTTTGCCGATTAAGCTAATTTAAAAAAAATATTAAAATTTCCTGTACTCCAGTTATGGGGCCATCCAAGATAATACTTTCCCAAACAGTTAAGCCAGTTTCTGGGCTCCAAGCTAATCGTATGGAACCATCAGCACATCCAGTGATTCTGCCGTGATTTACATTCCCAAGCCATGATATATAGTGAAAGGATAAAGCAGTGGAAGTGAATGGCTTCATAATTAAATCAGGAAACAACATCTCACACTCTTTATAATCTACTTCAGCAAACTTTCCACTATCTTTTCTGTTCGGGGTAAAAATTTTGGCTGAATGATTGCCATTGAAAATAACCAGAGCGTTCAGTCGTTCATAATTTCCTAAACCTAGAGTAATGCAGTTGATGGAAACAGGTATTGACTGAAGTTTCAAAATTTGCAATGGTAGCGTCGACAATGATTTATCTGAATTTGGAGGATAGATCAGGCTACGCAATTCAAAAAATAAAATATCTCTGGTCGCATCGCCCTCTGTACATGAGAAGATACATAATTTTATATTATTAAAACAGATAATTAACTTACTGAGAATTCCGTAGAATAACACTTAACTGCTGGCAGAAATTTTTAGAATTCATCAATATTTTTCGTATTAAAAAATACCTTAAATGAACATTTGACACGGAACACGTAAATCAACATGGAATTTTGTTTTTACCTGCAGCAAAAGAAAAGAGGCTAATGAAAAAATATATAATTCCAGTAATAAGATAAAAAAATACACTTGCTTTTGCAATGAACTTTAATTCTGAATTCTTCTTCATGATTAACAAGAGATTTTAGTACAATTTGTTGGAATTATGCGATATTTTAATTAATTTCTCTATTCAATGCGTCGACGGACCTTCGAGAAGCTGAGTTTCATTATTCCTTAAACAAACGACTAAGCACTCTGGATAAATTCCGACTTTAGGTAGCACTGTGAATGATGTGATCTGGCAGTATGGCTGATTGGTGACTGCACTTTTAAATATTGTGTCGACACAAAATCGTGATGTTGTGGAGTCGCAATGCAATTTGAAAATTTCGACTTCGTTGCCCACTAAGAACCCATGTAATCCATTTTCATCCCTGTAATGCACTGCTTGATATTTCGTAAGTATCTGATTTAGCGAACAAGGAAAATACTCGATTTCAATAAACATTTTCAATTTTATCTGCGCCAACTCTGCACTATTATTTAGGTTCTAAGAAAAAAATTTGGCTACAGATGATTTAATTCGAACTACACAACAAGAAAATTAATGTTCGCCATTTTTCTTCCTTTATAAAAATTTTATCTCCCAGCATCTTACTATACCAGCGTCAAATAATCATAGGCCTCGTTGCAAAGCCTAGCAGGAATTTCTCCTTTTCTGTAGGAAGTTTGTGCAGTCTTTATATTTTACATCTTCTTGGTGAAACGAAATAATTTGACCTTATCACATCTAACAATTTTACTGAAACAAAAGCCCTATTCCTTTAGTACACATAAACCAAATTAGAATAATCTTATCGATAAAAAAAGAATGGGCGTGCCAAAATTTTACCGTTGGATAAGCGAAAGGTATCCTATGATTAACCAAGTTGTTAGTGATGCATCGCTTATTCCGGAATTCGATAACCTGTACCTGGACATGAATGGCATACTTCATGGATGTACTCATCCGAACGATGGATATCTTAGCCCTAAAGTGAGTGTTTTTGCATGTCTATGTATACTAATTTTTATAGAAGCTATCTGATAGCTTCTATATAAATTATCGTAGCATATTTTATTTTTACTATACAATTTTCATATCGTAACTTTTCAACAAAAGTTAATAAATGTACTTTTCATTTTGCCCTATTATGTATTCGTCATATTTCTATGAGTGTTCTAGAGGACACGATACATTCCTTTGATAAATATTATCGTGATTCTGCATTCTTTTATTCCAAGAGCTAATGATTTTTTAAACAAAAATCTCTAAATTTTTAAAAAGCGATGGTGCCCATTTTTTTAATTTATATCAATAGTTGCAACAAACAGTAACCTATGTCATAAAATAAAATTATATATTAAATTTATAAAGAGGGCACTATGTAGCGATGCAATGATTTTTTGCAGAAGAACAAATCTATTTTTTATTGTGTTTTAAGGTGATATAATTTCCAATTTAATTCTTTTTTGTTCTCAAATATTGATGAATATAAATATATATTCAGCTACATAATTGTATCTTTACTTGTATTTTACTGATGGATATTGTGTATGTCCCCTGCAGTTGAGCGAGCGAGATATATTCCTCAGTATTTTTCAGTACATTGACCGAATTGTCACTCATATTGTTCGACCCCAAAAATTTCTCTTCATGGCCATTGATGGAGTAGCTCCTAGAGCAAAAATGAACCAACAACGCAGTAGACGTTTTAGAAGCAGCAAAGATGCAGCGGAGGAGCGAGAACGAGTCATACTTAAAGGAGGACAAGATATTGACCAATCTAATATTTTTGATAGTAATTGTATAACTCCTGGCACAGAATTTATGGCGAAGGTGTCGGAACACCTAAAGGTAACGAAAGTCAATCTTAAAATCAGGCACATATATATTTGCTTGCTTGAAATTAATATTATAAACACTTGGTCGTTTTTTATCGTTTTTGCAGTTTTTCATTCGTCAAAAAATAAAAGAAGATCCACTATGGCAGCAGTTATCAATCATATTCAGTGGGCATGAAGTACCTGGTGAAGGAGAACATAAAATTATGCAGTACATTAGAGATCAGAGACACAATAATGCATTTCCTCCGAATACTCGACATTGCATGTACGGCCAAGATGCTGATCTAATTTTACTTGGTCTTGTATCTCATGAACCACATTTCACTCTACTTAGAGAGGTATTCGAGTGCTTGCATATGCATGTCAATATATTCTTTTAGGATGGCAAATTTTTTCACATTGCATTTTTATTCAACCTAATCAAATTTGGCTGGATCAAATGTATACCCACTAAAAAACGAGACTGTCACTTGGAAAAATTGGTTGTAACTTAATAGCAGTACAAGAAAGTTTGTTATAATATCATTTTATAACGATTTCTTCCAATTCAAATTTTTCTTTGCTTATTGTAGGTGGTTAACTTTGGCGGAAACTCAAATGCCGCAAAAAATTCAGTGAAAATTGTAATGAAGACTGCCGATGAAGCTAAATTTCAGCTGATGCATTTATCTGTCTTGCGTGAATATTTGTGGATTGAATTCACTCTAGGAATTCCTCCTCAATTAGCCTCAAAAATGTCACTAGAGTATGTAGTGGATGACTTTGTATTCATTACTTTTCTTATTGGCAATGATTTTTTGCCGCATATGCCAAGCTTAGACATAAGTGAAGAAGCTTTTGATATGCTCTTTGGTATATATCGAACGCTGTTTGTAAAATGGGATGGAAAATATCTAACGAAATGTGGAGAAATTTTATGTCCAGATAGGTAAAGCTTTTTTCTTTTATATTTATATTTTTTTTATGTTCTAAAACATATTAGTAAGAGACTTAAGTATTTTTATATTTTGTCCTGTACTCAAATTTTTTGTTGATTTCAATTATAATGTTTAATTTTTTTCTAGATTGGAAGATTTCTTTTCGACAATTGGAACAAGAGAAGAAAAAATACTGTTATGTCGGAAAGAAAAGGTTGGATTTGTATGTCCTGTTACATCTGAAAACGATTTATAATTGCTCGATTATCGTTATATATTGAATGCTTTCCCTCAGTATGCATACATTTCAGCGCCAAAAAGTTGCATATTTGAATATGTATGTTTTTTGATAAAATTTCAATAGTATTTGGGATGATTTCATTTTTGGATGTTCATCTCAGGGTCTCAAATTTTTATATTGAATATATTTGACGTTGCTGTAATATTTTATGCATAACAGGAGGAAAAATATAATCGCCAGTCAAAGGGAAACAGTAATGTGAATGGTAATCATCATCAAATTGCAGGCCAAAATTATCAACTAAATTTACCAAGAACGGGTGAAGAAGCAATATCATCTAACATGAGTTCTACTAATATTATTAATGAACCAAATCATGAGGTGATTTCATGCCAATATTCTTACATTAATTTTTTGACCGTTATTTATATGTGATTTTTTTTGCACCGATAACATATCAATGCACATTAATTGTAATTTAGGTGTTATTCTTTACATTTTGAAATGTATAGTGATCTAATGTGTGCAATAATTTCACATTTTAATCTCTATATTTCAGGATTTGAAGGGGAGGTATTATTTTGAAAAGTTTGGATTTTTGCCTACTGATTATGAACAACACCAAAATCTTAGACTGCAATATATCATGGGACTACAATGGTGTTTAGCTTATTATTATAGGTACATAATATGTCTTAATGTATATAATAGTATAAAAATCTTTTTAGTAGGAACGCGAGTGAGTATATTAAGTGTTTCGTGAAAATGGATGTATTATCATTTACATTTGTTAATTTAATTGTAACTAGTCGATGCAGAAATGCAATATTATTTATATCATTTTACACTCTTATTTGCTCTATACGCTTTAAGCACTTTTCTTCTGGCTGCTATTTGAGGAGTTATGTGCATATTCAATCAATGTATACATATAAAGACTTCTCATTAATAAAGTTCACAAATAATGCTGCAAATTTTTTGACATTAAATGATGTGACATATGACTCGAAAAAAACAGATGGAATTATATTTTGTATTTATGTCAATAAGTTGCAGTCAAACAATGTGTTATTCATAATCATATCGCTGATTGCTTTTGCTATTTTATTACTAGAGGGTGTATTAGCTGGAGTTGGTTCTTCCCTTATCACTATGTACCTATGCTGAGTGATCTTACTAATATTAAAAGTATTTTTACCAAGGTGATCTGAGAACTTAATTTTCATTCCAATTGATCGATCATTTCCACATTTTGAACCAAATTCAAATCTAGAATAATCGAAAAGGCCATATGATAAGATTGCCGAGGAGTTTTCATGTAATATTTTGCATAACTTCTAGTTGATAAAATGTCTACTTAATACTATTAATCTACACATATTCTCATGATTGTCAAAATAACTTCTTTACATCCTTAACGCCTTTCAATTTCTGCCATTTTTTTGTTCCTTATTGTGTGGCATTTTTTCATTTTCTTATTTCAGGTAGTATTTACGCTTAGTAAGCCATTTTTGCCATTTGAGCAATTATTAGGGTGTTTGCCTGCTAACAGTGCTTGGTGTCTTCCACACTCTTATGCAGCACTGATGACTAGGTATTACTTTAGAAATACCACAAATTAATTTATTTGTGGATTTTTATTTATACTTTATGAAATGTTTTTTCACTTGAGGTTAGACCTGATAGTCCAATCGCAGATTTTTATCCTAAGGACTTCAAAATTGACATGAACGGGAAGCGAAATGCATGGGAAGCGGTAAATTTTTCTATTATCTTATGATTACGCTGCGATATCAATCATTTCTTCATTGAAAATATTTAAGCTTAATGTGATTATAAATGTTTAGTGTATTTTTCTTTGTGTAGTCGCTGACCAGAATTCCAATATTTATATATATATATATATATACAGTGATACAAGGGGTAAATATCATTGTTTGTACAGGTGGTTTTGCTACCGTTCATTGATTCTGAAAGGCTTTTCCAAGCTGTTAGAAAATTTTGCCCTGATTCAAAACTAACGAGCAAGCAAAAAATAAGGAACTCTTATGGTAATGTGTATCATTACTCATATTGTGAATCTGAAACAAGCCACATAGCGAGGTATTTGTTTGCTATTGTATTGGTCTCATTTTAATCCTATACATATTTTTTAACCTTGATATTATCTTTCAATGTGCCTCACTGAGTATTACAAATTTTTTTGATTATATTATCTTTATTAAATTCAAAGTAGGTAAGTAGTATGTAGGTAGCATTCATGAAAAAAATATACAATTAAAAAATTCAATTAACTATTGATGATAGCTTATAAAAAATATGCATTGAGGACAAATATGTTACAATTAATGATGTAAACACAGTCATCATTGAAAATTTATTCATGGCTCAATTTGAAAATCAGTTTTGAATCTTATAGTGTGTTCAAGCCGGCATCAAAATACTTTTATGAAATTTGCATAATGATTAATAAATGATTAATCATTATTCATCATGAATACATTCATTCTTCCAATGTATGAATTTCTCTGCGTTTCTTCTCATAAGCTGCAATCCAAGCATCGGTCTGCGCGACATTATATGCTGTAGAAGTACAGAGAAAATATTAGCATGGAGTATAGAAAGCATGACTTCATTAAAGAGCGCAATCCCTGCCAGCACGCAGGTACTGATTTTTCTTTATCATTTATATGTGGCTATATTTTTTGAAATGGTTGATTCATATTGTATTTTTCAATGTGTAGATCCCATATCCTGGGTTTCCAAGCCTTAATGTACTTCCAATTCATCAAGCTGAGGTACTGATTTTTTCTCTTGTTTATGGGTATGCTATATGCTTTTCAAAGTGTTTATGCAATATTATGTTGCACTGCTTACTTTACTTAAAATTAAGTATTACTGTAGATTTAGTTTATTGATGAGCGATGCATTATATATAACTGCTCAAATTTTGTCTGCCTCAATATATAAAGGTGAAAACTATTCCGATAAATGTGTTTGGAAGTGATAGTAAATATAGCACTCTGACATTATCATTACGTACACCAACAAATTTACCCACTGCAAGTCAATTAGCACAACGAGTTATTGGATGCAGCATTTTTGTTAATTGGCCTATGTCGCATGAAGCAAAGGTACTGTACAAGTGCATTTATATATCAATGTAAATAAATTGATATTGGCTAATTGATTAGTCTATTTATTTTGTGCTTTTATAATGCATGTGTGGATTATTTGGAAGCCGCCTAGATTATACAATAGATCGTATAATCGAATTTTCATTTACTTCCTTTTTGGCAGATTACTGGAATTAGCGATATATCACAAGAGTTTAAGCTTAGTTCGGATGGACAAATAAGTGTAAAGACATTCGATGATGATGAGGTGCTAATATTCTTGAGTTTATTTAATTAATATTGCATTTCTTCAACCATTTTATGCCTTGTATTCTATTTAGGCTGTTCAATGGCAACAAATCACTAAATTAGAACAGGTACTTACAATAATTCAAGCAGTCATATTATAATGCTTATATCTTATCACTTGCTCTAATTGAAGGTATGAAATGCATTATGAATTACTGTCATATTTTATAGTTTTGTGATGCTAAGTATCACTTTCAATTCTTCCACTGTATATCTATATGTTATAAATTATTGATAGGACGCTTATATGAAAGGAAGGAAAGTCCCTGGAAGTGGCGGAGTAGATGTGGGGGATATTAAACTTAGATTAACTGTTAAACCATTACAAGGTTATGTAAATTGATTACTCTCATTTTTATTCCGTATCAGCGTGTCAATGACTCTTTGAATTGTATTTCAATAATAACATTTTATAGGTATGAGAACAGATCCAAAAACGGGTTCAAAAACAAAGGTACATGAAGACACAGTATTCATTATTGTAAGCTAAACTATACATGCTTGCATCATAATTATTCCCTGTATTGTGTAGGTATTTGGGATTGAAGAGGTAGACGTGCCCCTTCATATGGCTCTTTGGAGATCTCCAGCACCTGATTACAGGTTATATACATACAAGGACTGTTAATGTTGAACTAGTTCCATAACCACCTTATTTGTACAAAACGAAACATTTAATTCCTACTCAGAGACTTAAAAATTAATACTTGTATTCAGATTTACAGAAAATGCTGCTCCATCGTTACACGAACGATTCCCGTTGGGATGCAAAGTAATATGTTTGACGGACACTGATCATTCATTAGGAAACCTCAGGGGGTGTACTGGTGTAGTCAAAGCTATAAATGCAAATAAGGTATATGTATATGCTTACATGTAAAATAACAATTATTTATTATGAGTTCAAATGAATCAGTTAGAATGTATATGTATATGCTGTATGGAGTTTGTTTGATGTTATGTATAGGTTGATGTTTTGGTCGATTTAAGACCACCGGAGCCACCATTCGGGATAGCAGTGGCAGAAACAATAAAAGACCATTACTTTCCTCCCTACATGGCTTGTAAAAAATTGAATGTTAGACCCGATTTATTTGGGAAAATTGTTGGATCAATAAGAGTTGATCCAGGGAGATATGACATTGGTCTAAATTTGAAAGCCAATGGACGCTACCAGGTATATTTTGTTTGTGGAAACTGAATCTTTAGCATTAGATAGTAATATATTTTTTCTGTGTAGCTATTAGGATATAGCAGATGTAAATTACGAGAAAATAATGTGTGGAGCTGTGCAGATACAGTTCGCATCGTTGGATCAGCTACAGAGGAAACTGCAGAAACAGAAGTAGAAAGTTGGGAGTATACTGAAGAAGCAATCCGATTAGGTAAAAACTTATTATTGCCATCAAATAGCTCTTGAATTTTATATATCAAGGCTTAAACTGAATGAAATTAATTTTACTATATACATGGCAGTGGCAATATACATGAATCGGTATCCACAGCTATTTGCTGCCCTCAAGTCATTGAATCACGAGCGCTCTTATCATGTTACCTCGCTCTTTGGGCCTGAATCTGGAGAGTCTACTTTAAATGAAGTAAAATCTTGGCTTGAATCATTGCCTACAGCTGGATTGCCTAGGTTACCATTGACTAGTACTGCGCTATCCAAAGAGGTCGAAAATTCAATACAATAGTATTAACTTTATAAGAGCCTCTGTACTTCCTCTGTACTTCCTTTACTTGCCATTAATCGAATATTACATATATTCAGTATGGGCATAATTCGTAATGCTTGTATACAAATGGAAGATATGATCTTTAAAATGAACTGTTCGCAATCATATTAGCGCATGTACCATGAATACATATGATGTTGCATTTACATATCCAATACACTGTTGATGGCATGACGAGGGCAGCAAACTTAAAATTTATGCTAGGACTCGGTAAAATATATTGAAAAATTACGGATGTTTAAAAATTCATTTTTATTCGAATTATTCGTTGATGAGTCTTCATATGTTGATCAGGAGAAAGTTTTTTATGTATTTGTCCACTTTAAATAATTTCTCACTATCAATCCATATCGTAATGCAGCTAATATATTTTTTTGTAGGCTGTTAAAGCATTAGAAAGTGCAGCTCAAGCACGTCAGTCAGTAATACGTAGAGAAAATCGAATTGTGAAGAGGCTAGTAACTGGATTACATCCATGCCACCTCCTTCAAGCCAATATAACGAAAGTGACAGATGCGCCTATACCACAAGTACGTAAATTATAATTTTCATAGTAAATCGTTATCGCATAATCATGCTTATAAGCGAGCAAATATATTTATCTATTACTCTACTGCATATACAAATTTATGTTCCTCAAATCTATCATTTAATATTTATCGAAAATATCTCTATGTGTACAGGAAAAGTATCCAGAATTAGGCGATAGAATAGTAAATTTATGTGCTACTGGGGTACCCTTTGGATTGTGGGGTACTGTTATTGCTTGCCACTATCATACTGCATGTATCGAAGTTGTTTTTGATGAGGTAACCAGTAGTTTTTCTTATTTGCTTGAGTCGTAATGTTGAATAATTTGATCAAATATTTAGTTTTTCATGTAAATTGTTCTTTTTCTCAGGAATTCATGGGTGGCGGAACGCTTCAGGGTATGTGTAGCAATTATAGAGGAATCATATTATCTTGGACAACAGTGGCGAGCTTACATACTGCAGACCAAGTTGCTGCATCGAAAAAATACAATAAAGTTGTCAACCAGAAAAGTATGTACAACAATAAAAATGGATCCACTGCTAAAGAAATTGTCCATGAAAAGTCCCAAGTTTTATATGCACAATCTAAGACGAATTCTAGTCAAGGTTCTGAATTTGCGGTGACTGATTCCTTTTCTGGTGGTATGAAGATACTGTCAAAAGATAAAATTGAAAATAAGATCACTGGCCAAAATGCAATATTGGGCAGCACAACTATCTCCAATATTGCTGCAGATAGGAATGAAGAGACTCAAAGAGATGGAACTGCTAAAGTGAATTGGCATAAATCCAGCGTCCAAACAGTACATGCAACTCAATTATCGGAAATTAAGGAAAAAAGCTTAAAAGATTTGCTAGGCATTAAGGGTAAGTATGAAGAAACCCCGTCCAATAAAAACGAACTATATGGCACGTCAAATATATATGCTAACAATGTTCAAGAATCTACGAGTCGAATACTTCGTAAGGATGAGACTGTGCTGAAGAGCTTATTGGGAATCACGAACATCTCTAATAGTGTATCACATTCTTCGAAAGACAGCGCATCACAAAAAACTGAAAATGACTTGAAAAACATACTAAAAATAGAAGGAACTACTGGTACTGTAACAGCAAGCATAATGCTATCGACACTCGATCTTAATGCGACATCTTTTGATCCTACTTCCGCTAAACAGCAAACTGTTCATGCAGCTGATGTAAATGAAACGGATCTAACAAATGTCCATGTTGAAAATGGAACAATTAAATCAAAATCAAGTAGCACACGAAAATTGCGAGCTGCTAATTGGGTGCAGGCTCAGGTACAATTTTAACAAAATTATATTATTATTACTCCATTCATCTTATTGTTACACATTCAATATCAGGGACCGGATGAATCTCGTGGATTTCCGGCAGGACGGGGTAAACCATTATGTATGCCTCTCTCCACACAAGATAATCTTCATCTTGGAGGAGATATAACTATAGATAACACACGCATTACTTCGAACAAAGACCAACATACGGCTGTTCAAAATACAATTTTGCTGAGAAGTATTCTACAAATTGATAATAATACTGTCATATCCACTTCTGCGCAAACTGTTGGGGATACGAAAAGGGAACTAATGCCTCCAAAACATATCTGTCAAAGTTCCGAGCTTTCAAGGTCAAATTTTGGAAATGCTACTGATGCAATGCAGCACAATAGTAGGAGCAGTAATGCTCAAAAATTGCAGGTTGGGCCAGTGAAAGGGCTAATGGTTCCATCGGCAGCACTACTTAGAGCAAAACATCCCCAAAAACCAGGAAATTAGGGTTAATTTGAGAAATGGTGAGGATTTAAATTGGCTGCAGAGCTATTTTTTGTAGACGAGGTTAGTCCTCCTAAAAAACAGCCAAAATAAGCAGTTTCCTATTATTTTTTTTCCCTATCAAAATTTTTTTGTGTGTTATTATTTACCTTTTATAACAAATTTAGAATATTTACAGGGACTTTCATTTGGAGGGCAATATTTATTTTATAATATTTCCCCCATTACTAAAAATTCTAGAAAAAAATAAAAAAACACTTCTTAAATGTTGCTGCCAGATTACCATCTCAAAATAAAAGTATGATACGTACATGTGTCTATATATATGCACGTGTACAATCGTGCCTTTCGTTTTGAATATGTTTCCATGGGCATTTTGACGCTGCAGTCTTTAGATTATAAAGTGATCATTTAAACTTTTGCCCAGCTACAGTAACATTCGCTGCAGAAAACCAACTTATCCAGTTACCTAAACTTTCAATCAAGAAATATTCAGCGATAACAGTGATGCATACAATAATAAAAATTCAGTGATCAGCGGCAGGGAAAGTGCATAGTGGAATGTTAATACGACAACAGGTTATTTATTGAAAAACATAACATTTCCAGTTACAAATTGCAACTGAGCTTGAGACGGTACTACTTATCTTGTTATAGATACTGGCAGACAGAAACGTACATATTATAGAATTACTAAATAAATTTTGTCATTAGAATTTGGTTTATCATCTACTCAACCAAGAATTCATATTATGCTCTGAGATCAAAGGAAATATAAATTTTTCTAGTTAAAAATACTCCATATAAAACTTGATAAAATAATACACAATGACTCGTGGACTACGGAAAAAATGCTGAAAAGTAAGAATGCAGTTTTATCCAATTACAACAGGGCTCATGTACATTTGCATATGAATATTTCAAGATCTTAGAAAAAGTAACTGAAATCTTCATAAATGAAGATTTTAATCTATATAATAATTATAGTTTCAATCACTTGCATATTACTTTAACTAGTCCATGCCCTGGATTAGTGCCATTCAGGGACAGGACTGTCAAAGTTGCTGCATTGTCATTCCTGAATACATTACTGAAGAATTATTACTCTGATGCTACTGTAACTTATATGTTTCTGTATTCCTAAGTTGAAATAACTATCACTAGAGATGTTACTGGATGTGTATAATATTGGCATTACTCGAACTTGAGATGCTACTGGATGGGTAAATCTTGCTGCTACTGTTACTGACAAAGTTGTACACTACACTAGACATATTGTTAGGAATTAACACCTAAGGGAGTTAATTCTATTTTGTAGCTGCAGTATAATTTGTCCATGGTTTCATTTTGGTTTCAGTTCAGTTACAGTTTGGTTTCAGTCTTTGTTTTAAGATACTTCAAAGAACTGAACCCTGTTCTTTATGCTGCTGTTTTGTGTGTTGTAAAAGTCATCTCACTTTCAGCAACACATGTAAGTTGATATCAAGTGCTGTCTCTGTTCTTGTGTTATTTGTTGTGTTTGTATTTTCCTAACAGTGTTCTTGTATTATTTGTTATGTTTATATTTTCCTAACACATATTCTGAAGGTTCAATTTAGTACAGAATAGCTGACTTGATTCAACTGCTCCCAAAAAATCTAAATATAACAATCCATTGCATTCATCCAGGATGTAGATGAGTGATATCAACCATCTACATAAACCATATCAAGTAAACTCAATGTAGGACATAATTATATTTGCAGTTAATATAATGCAAAGTTATAAGTAAACTTACCTTGAGATTAAATTACTTTAGTAAGAGTTAAGTAATATGTGAAAATTTTGCATTTCACAAACTTATTTTGAACTTGAACCGCAACAATGTTCATTTTTGTCAAATTGTATAAATGTTTGGTTATGTTATTAGATACAAATGTTGAAGATCCTCATCCCTCTGCTCATCCTTACTTACTCTCATTGCATTTTACTCCTCAAGTTCATCTAAAATAATGTAGATACTATATCTAGTTTAGCATTAGATTTACAAATGGATGGGTAACAAGGATATAAGGATCCTGCCAAGATATTTTAATATTCGAATAGGCATGCAAACTAAAATAACCTTGTGAAAAAGAATATGACAGTTGACAGCAGTTTATAATGCATATGGGTGCTGACAGTTGCTGTTCTCATCACTGCTGATTCTGTTGATTTTCCGCTGGTAAAACATTTAAAAGAACTAAGCCCAGACCAACTCTTTCATTTCTATTTTTGTTTCAGCTAATCCCTCATCCCCTGTTAAATATACCTTTTTATTTAATGGAGCTATTTGAATGCCAAAGTTTTTATTTTTCTTTGGGGCTTTTTTTATTCCAACAAAATGTTTTCGCAAAAGGCTTTTTTTGTGTAACACTATTTTCCACCAGTAGTAAAATTATTATAACCAATACATACTCGGCATCTCGCAGCATCCTAATTTATGTACCTTTCATGTCTCTTAGAAACGCAATAAATATTGTTCTGTAAATCAGTTGTTTTTTTGTTAAAATATGACAAAAGAAGAGTTTCAAAGCCACGTCACTTACATATATTTTTGTTGCTAGGTTTGGTAATTTTTGCCTTATACGAAACGATAACGTCTGAAATCTTAGTAGGACCTACTTTTGCGAGAACAATAGTAGATCTGATCAAAATTAATATAGCTTTCATCGTATGGGTAGCATGCTCAAGGAAGGGCTGGGGATAGATTCTATGTGGGGATTTACTCCAGCAAGGGATTTGCTTGCCGATATCCCTAAATCCGTTGTCGATAACACTGCAAGTGCAACAATATTGATAGTTCAACCAGGAGATCCAGGACATACTCTTCACACGATTTGCTCTAAAACGAACCACACAAGTATTAAAAATTTAAACATTTACATTTGGGCTAGTCCCATCGAAGTTATTGCTCGTACTTTGCTACTGATGCAAGTCGTACACGATACTGAAGTGCCTATTCGTCAGCGAGCTGCTCTATTCCTTGAAATTTTTGGAAACTGCATGCTGCAGGTATTTATATGCCTATACTCTATTTTATTTACTCAAAGATTGTATGAATCAAGTCCGTAACCAGTACTTGCATGAAAATCCTTCGGATTACAAGGCATAATAGGTAGCCATGCAAAATTATTTTGTAATCTAAATTTAAATAGATTCAATTGTTATTGCTCATTAAAGCCATAATTTTTTTTCGCAAAATTTTTTTTGATAATCACTATAAAATTTTAAAAAGTTTTGCAAAAACAGTAGTACTAATGTAATTTTTATAATCAAACTCGATTGACGTCAAATTATTCAACATATAAATACAGATATGTAATCAAGCTTTGCACATCAAGAAGAAAATGCCTTGTTTGTGGGGGATTCCATATTTTATTTAATTCGTTTATTTCAATGCTTACCATGATGAATCCAGTTAATATCCTTCATTTTTATTCTGTGGAGCCATTAAATCGATATTAGCAAAACAAAGACTACATTTCATCCAATAAGTGCTTTTACAGCTTAAACAGATGCAATATGTTTTGCTCATTTTAGTGCTTTGATTAAAAAATATAACTGCACAAAATGCAAAAGTTGAATAAATTTTGAATTTGTTATATTCATCAGCTGTAAGATCAGACTTACAGCGTATATTTGTTTTTGCAATTGACACACTTTTAAGGAACGTACATACAATTATGTTGCGCAAATGGGGAAGCAATTGGTTTTACTTTTGCGTGAATCAAAAGGGGTACTCTCAAATTTGATCGATCTCACTCATTTGAAGTATAAAGAAAGAGATGAACTTGAAGAAGTATTTGTATCATGGACTAGCACAGCTCAAGTAGATATGCCACAACTTCGTGATCAGCGAATGAGAAACTTTTTTGGTAAGATTTCGACTTCTTCAAATTAACATATGGCAACTTAGTTTCAGGTGTTTATTAGTGTACCTTTAATTCATTGTTGAGTGAGATTTGGCATTTTTTTAGTCATAAGAGCAAGAACATTTCATACCTTTATATCTGCTAACGTATTTACAAAATTTAGGCCTCCAATATGATGCCAGGGAAAGCAATGTTGATTGGGACTATAATATGTATCTCAAGGTATGTGTACTGAATATGTTTTCATTTGTCATATTTCACTTTAGGTTTTATTATGTTTTAGGAAGTTGCTGGCATAGTGCATATTAAGCAATACAGAACTTGGCGAACTACTGGAATTGCATTTGAATTTAGTAATCAATTATACAACTTTCCAAATTTGAGCATGCTAACATACGCAGAAGGCTTCATTAAAACGGGGGAGTACCGTGGACACAAAAAAAAGGCATGAATACATTTCTTGCATTGCTTACTTTATATGTGTTCAAACTTCTGTCGTGTCAATCAATGGCCAAGTTAATTGCCACATTATTAGAAATGATGACTAGAAATATATGCAAGTAAAATTATAAATATGCAATTAAACTTTATGGACTAAGAGAAATCAACTAATACCCATGAAGTTTTATGTTGAAGGTACGTGGGTTTTGGCTTGATATCAGAGTTGGTCCCTTCATACCGTTTGGAATTGACTGCCCCAAACCCAACAAAGCTGCAGAAGACTTATTTTTGATACACAACAAGGCAAGCTTTTACTCATAGCAGAGTAATAATATAATTTAAAAATCATTTTTAAAATGATATCATAGTAGTATTGATTCAAATTTCTTGCAAACATAGAGAATATGCATGGATTTTTATGAAGTGCATGTTATTTTTTTGGTAAGAAAGGTCACAACGTATTTCTTATACTAATCTTACAAACAAATATACCAGGGTTTAGGAACGGAACAGTATCGGCATAATTGTGCAGAGGTTGCTGTGTATAATGTGATAAATTATATGTACCAGCTAGAAACTGGAAGTTCTTATGAGATGAAGAAGCCACATGATGTTTATAGTGGTTTGGGCGATGGTAATTCATGTCCACTATATATCATAACTTCTATGAGCATTTTTACAAAATTTAGCTATACATGCTATAGTTTTCTGTATTCTATTACCAAAACTAATTGATTTCAGCAGATTACATATCTAAACAGTCGTCACTGCTCAATTGATGGTAATATATATAAAATGCTTCCCATTTTTATTAAAAATGTGTCAAAAGATATTTTTCCCTCTAGATTTAAGTGACTCAGTTTGTACCATAGAGGAAGTTTTGGAAGATAATGAAGCTAATGAAATTGCATTTGATGGCCAAACTAATAATAATGGATCGATAATGGCCAAGGCAACTAAAATATTGCATTCATTACAAGGTGAGTATCGTATTCTGTTACAATTGTCTGTTGCTTTTAAAGATTTATGAGCATTTAATGGCCTAGTTGTCATAGATCCTTAATCTGTTCAGTAGGCTTCATACAATAAGTGAGCTCATGAGTATTTGTGAAGTATACACATTTGCACTGACTGTATTATCTTCAAAATTACATCAAGTGAATATTATTGGTATTCTATATATAGATTGCATCTTAAATATTGAATGGTTAATCTGCTATAAGTCATTGTCATATCAATAAATGAGACTATCCATGCCATGTTTTGTGCAGGCATAAGTATAGTATTTTTGTCTGGAGAACTCTCTTCGCATTTGTATCGCAAGCGTTATAGCAAGTAAGTGGAGTACCATATGTATATAGTATGTATATATATATATATATATATAAGTCTTTGATAACGAGCATACATTTCTGTAACATGTTCAATAATATTCTAAGTTTAACCATGATGCCTTTTTAAGTACTATTTAAAGTTACATTTTGAAACTCATAGGATGTTTAATCATGTCCATATAACTGGTGTCGCAGCACAGGTACTGTTTTTTGTATTGCAACTTATTCTTTGCTGATTTCCTTTCATTCAAATTAATTCAATATCAAAATGCTATGATAATTTAATTTCTTTTTTGTTGACATATTTAGCTTTCTGGAGAGGCAGATTTAAATAAAATTCTAGCACCTGAAGCGATTATAACGGTAAAAAATGAATATTGAACAATGACATGGCACAATCATGTATTTATGCATTTATTTATGACGTATAATCAAAGCAAACTTAGTATATTTGTTAGACTCACCAATATTTAATTACCAATAATTTAACATGTTGACCTAAAGTGCATTTTTATCCAGCAAAAGACTGCCCTTTAAGATCATTTTTCTTAAAATGACAGGTCGATACGGCTAAGTATATGATTCCTCTTAAAAAAACGGCTCAACAAACTTGGATATCTAAGGTACGATACCTTCCAATTGAATAAATATTTTTTTAATCAGAATCAGTTGTATCTCAATGAGATAGAATGCATTTTATTTCATTTTTTAGAATATGTAATAAAAGCAGATGCTATCAATATGACACAGTGTTACTATAAAATTAAATTGCATGTTCTATGACTTAAATATATGTACATCTATATATGTGTCTGTGCTTACTCGTGCAGATTGATGAAATGGCAGAAAAGCAGGGATGGACGAAGGAATTAAACCAAGGTAGTGGTGTAGAAGCGGACTTTCTCAAATTTCGATATAGTTAACTGTCGGTATCTTTTGATTGAACTTTATAAAGTGACGTATATTATATATTTACATTTTCTGTTCATTTATATGATTGTATCTGCCGATTCATATTTTCAATACCTTTACTTTTACAAATTTATAACTGGTACATGATTTAATGCAATAAAAATTGTATTAGAGTTGAAGACAAGCTTTCAAATTACAGCAAAAATAATTCATGCTGTCAAATACATGAGAAATTTGCAATGCAACTCATGCATTTATTTTAAATTTACCATTGAATACATAAAACCATTGTACTATTTCGGCACAGCCAAATATCGAATAAAAATATATCGTGTACCATCTAGTCATAATTTTTTTATCCTTTCTAACAGTGCTTAACAATTTTTATGAAGGACTTTGAAAGCTTAAAGCGATTTCTCAACCTGATAATATTTAAAGCTTCGCGCATTTCAAGAAATTATACGATCAAATGTCTTTCAAGGGCAAAAATGGTTCATGATGTGAACACTAATTAAATAATTCCATTTTATGACCTTGTTAAGACAAAATAAACTGAAGTCATAGGGTTCATACTATCGAAGCATTTTTCTCGGCAAACACTTCGTAATACATAACATGCTTAAAATTCAAATTTACTAAAATAACAAAGGAAAGCAGCATATTGATGGTATATTCTTAGTATTCCTATAGTTGAAAGTAATCATGTAATAATTATGCATCGTAATTAGATTTCTTATTTGTAGCGCGTAATATTTGTTTTTATTCTTTTTGTGTCATGCACACAAAGCTTACGTATATTCTTTCGCTGGGTTCGTAATGCAAGTGCATCTTCTCTCACTTTCAATATTTCATCTTCACAGTAAGAAGCTGCGCCTTGAATTTCGAAAGAAAGAATATCAGCGTAATTTTTTTCCGCCAATTGTAATGTCGTATCTATCACATGTAATCGTGAATCTGCCTTCATCACAAGATTTTTTGACTTTTCCAGAACTTCTGGGTGAGTACCTTCAACAATTGCTGAACGCTCATAAATCAACTTATTCAGCTCATTTTTCATTGACACGTGCAATTTTTTCATCTCGTGATCTTCGTCATCAGCGTCTCTACATGAAGCACATGCTTGAGACGTGGCTTCACCGCAAAAATTTTGTGCTTGATAATCACATTCAATGACAGATTCAACGCCGGTTGCCGTATTAGATGTTAGAGATGTCATGGCGTTATTTCCAGAGACAGCAAGCGCTTTTTTTTTGCCTTTTGCCTTTAACTAGGTTTAAAGGCATTATGTCAATTGTATGTTGGGTTTTAGTGTAAGACACCTTAGCGAGCCAACTTTCGTTCGGTGATGTCATTATAGTTAAAGCCAGTCAAAAAAGGTACTAAATTTTTGCATTCAAAAATAGAAAATAATAATTCAATTTAAAGATTAAGTATTTTTTTCGCGTAATATAATGGTATCAGCAAAAAAATGTTAGCCCATGAAGGAGCCATTTATTGTCACACAATTTTGTACTTTTTGTTATTTTATGCATTTTTTTGTAATCTTTTGTAATGTATATAAAAATTACAATTTTTTATCAAAAATATTTGGTGTATTTTTTTGTAATTTTACTGAACCAAATCTGCTAACTTGAGAGAATACGTCATATTAAATGAAAATTAACTGCATATAAGTCGATGATAGAAGTGACATTAGTGATGATGTAGTTTGGATTAATCTTACCTTGCTTGCATATAATTCTTTACATGCACTGTGAAGAAATGCACATTTATAGCAATTTATTACCATGCATCAAAGGACAAATTAAAAAATAGTCCAACTTATTATTTCTTTTACATTTTCATGTATGTAACAATTCTTTTTTAAATTAGCTTTTGAGCTTAAATTTTAAATATGATTAGTACTAAAAGATAAATAAACTTTATCAAAATACATATTCAATGAAACTTAGTCATTAACATTAATATAAACTTCAGCAGCTTAATCTAATCAAACCCAACTTTTTTGTCATTAAATGTACCAGTTTGCCTTAAAGTAGGCAATTTTTCAAAATTTTGCCTTGAACCTACCTCTAGTTAATATGTATGCAATTTTTATAACTGGTTCAATAAGTTATAAAACAGCATTCAGTAAATAGTTTTTTCTCTCATAATTTAATATTATCAGTGACTGCTTGAGATACTTTTTAACTTTTTTGATCTTTGCTTATTTCCATAATTTTGATCTTTTGTTTGAGACATAATTTTCATGTCATGAGAGACATTTAGGATTGTAGGAGTGGGTGCAGTTTGGTCAATGGCTAGCTGACTAAGCCCCAGATGTGAACCAGTCAACTATACAAAAATTCCAATGTATGCAACAGGTGCGGAAAACTACATATGCAACATCATTAACAAGACCAATGGCATCAGCAATATCTATGAATAATTTTGCTGAACAATCTGTAGGAAATCAATTATGCAGCAGTTGCTCTACCTTTTCATATTCAAGTTTGATGAATTGTGACCCGTGTAGACAAATAAGCTGTTCACTTTTATAATTTTTCTAAAAATGCTATGGACTATGAAAATTTGCAATTAGATTTGATACATAGGCATTCAACTTTGATCAACTCAAATTATAAACTATAGAAAAATTTATGGCTCTAATATTTAATTATTTTTACAAACAACATTTAATAGTGAGTATATGTAATTTGTCACTCTTTTCCACAAGTGATTTTGTAATTATGTAAACAGATACATCACTATGAAGCAGTATGTAAAAGGTTAAAAATTATTATATAAATTTTCACTAAATATTACATAAAATCTTGCTGAACTTAGCATGCTTGCATATCTGAATGTGAGTATTCATTAAATTTTCATCCATGATAGTTTTACCAATAAAAATGTACATGTATTAACAAAAATCTATACAAAAAAATGAGCCTTCAAATTTATCAAAGTTCTCCATTAAAATAAATGCAAAAAAGATACAATTACATGCAATAAAGAGTTATACATATTGTACATCATAAAATGATATACAATCAGCTACAGTGGCAAGGCAAGTTATCTTCAACTTTAACATAAATAGCAGATCAGACAGTCCTGTAACTGCAGTTCAATTCTTTTTAATAATCATATTGTTAGTAAATATTTCTCAACTCTCCCCGTCAATGTAATCAGTTATGTAAGCCAATTTTCAATACTAGCTCTGTAAATCTTTGTCTAGGAATTCTTTTCATGAAAATATCTGCAAGCATATTTTTTGTTTGTAGAGAATTTTAGCATTGCCTTTTGCAACCTCATATTGTATGATGATATCTAATATGGATGTGTTTTGCTCGTCCATGATTCATTGTATTTTTTGTCATCTTTATGTTAGATTGATTATCTTCATACACGTTCAATGTTTCTTTACTTTCATTTGAGTTTGGAATGATTGCTGAAATTAAATCTTAAATCCAAAACTCCTTGAATGGCAGAGCTCAATGCAATTTATTCATATTCACTTGTTGAGAGTGCTACTGAACCCTATTTTTTACTGCCCCAGCTTATTGGGCTACCGCCTAGAGTAAATAAATACCCAGATGTTGATTTACAATCATCATGATCGCCAGCCCAATTTGTATCCCTGTAACCCATTAATTTTAGTTCATCCTTCTGCTTAACTAATATTCCTAACTTCTGCGTTTCTTGTAAATAGCAGATAATACGCTTTACCGCAATTCAGTGTTGTTTTGCAGGATTTTGCATAAAACATGTAACCATTGTTATATAAGGAAATGCTATTTTTACATCCATTTGCTGTATTACCCAATTTTTTACTACAACTATTTGAATGATGCTCTATATGGTAACATATTTAGTTACTGCAAAAAATGTTTCTTTATAGTCAAGTATTTTTGACTTTATCCTTTTGCAACTAATCTTGCTTTATATTGCTCAATATTTTGATCAGCATTGCACTTTACTTTAAAAACTCATTTGCATCCAATTGGTAGTTTTGATTTGGATTGAGGAACAATTTTGAAAACTTTTCTTCTTGTCAAAGTGCTCCATTCTTCTTGAATTTCATTTTGCCACTTTTCTTTTTCTGGACTTTCCATTGCTTCTACAGAACTCTTTGGTTCATATTTGCTTACATATTCAACATCCGCTTACACTTTTCAATATTGAGTTGGGGCCATCCTTCTTCTTGATGATCTACACAATTTCATGTTTCTACTATTGCTTGATTCTTCATTACAGTTTTCATTACACTTGTTCCCTTCTTCACTTGAACTTTTGGAATCTTGATTGGGTTTATCACATTGATCTATGTTCACTATTGCAGTTTCTTCTTCAGCTTCATGATCTTCAAAAGCGTCAATGCATTTAATGTTCAGTTTTTCAGAATTCAAACTCACATCTTCCACACTATTTCTTGGATCATTTTGAAAACAATTTTCATCAGTCGACATCGTTGTGAAATAAAGTAATACAGCATGCAAATAAACAAGACAATAAGAACAAACTGATAAGAATAGTATAGTAGTTATATATTTATATGCGTACGTGAGGGGAGCCTCTCTGAAACTAGCGATGATACTCTGCACAGTAGCAGGGTAATCGCAATGAAAACAGAGAAGAGTGAGAGATGTTTTTAATAAGTAAATGTCGAGCACGGGTCGGCCAGATATTTAATTATTGGGTTACTCCGCCAGGCATTTGTTGGGGATGTCGGTTTGGGAAACACCGAGAAAATACTTTGTGGAATAATGAAAGATTGTGTAGATGTTGAAGACATGGGTATCGTTGGAAGGATCTTTGTCATATGTAGGATTATAGATAAGGAGTGTACTCCTATATCGTGACAATCGTGACTGATGAAAATTCTGTTTCTGCTAAGACCGTAAATGCGGTATGCTTTAAAACTTTCTTCATATCCTACAAATATGCACTTGATCGCTTTGGGATCTCGTTTTTTCGTTTTTCTTTTGAAATTAGAGCATAGGCATAACATCTAAATACACATAAATGTGTTCAAGTAGGCTATTTGCCTTAAACAAGCTCAAATGAAGATTTTTCCGATATACAAGCTGAAGGCAAATGATTTTAGAGATATATTGCCATTTCTACGCTTCAGCCCAAAATCATTTTCTAAAGATGCATGATACAACAAGCATAGCGCCACTTTAATTACAGTTTGTATTGAACGATCAACTGTTCCTTTTGTTTCGCGGGCATATCTCACTTTTACTTGTTCAATTCCTCAATTCTTTTGACATTCTACAAGTTTTATCATCACAAATTGTTTTGCTCCGTCATGTCGAACTTTCTTGACTTGAATCCAAAATTGTATTTCAATTTCAGTAATACATTCTATAATGCATCGTTCATTTTTTAGACCTTTGTTTCAAATAATAGCTTTTAACGTGCATGATATAATCATTAACAATCAGAAGTAGATACATGCTTCTTCCAATACTTTTATTTTCGATCGGTCCGCATATATCCTACTACAATAATTCAAATAACTTGTACTTGTTACGACACTTACGTTTGTCTTAAATGGTTTTTCGACCATTTTTCTCATTTTGCATCCAGTACATTTTGAGAACAAACTTTCTTTTCAGTTCACATTTTCAGTGTACTGGTGTTCTAATGTCCATTTGAAAACTTCATTGTTTATGTCTTAGTCATTGATGCCATATCTTGAAACTATCATAACGATATGTGATGATATTTGCAGGTTTATCGCATCTGGGTTCGACTTGTAACAAATATAACCAATTGTACCAATTACAGTCAGCAATTCATTTATTAGATCTCTTCTTACAAACTTCTGTTGAATTACCTACAAAGATAGTTTTGAAATGTTTTTTACGATCAATTTGAGGTATCAAAAGAAGATTTTTTCCTATATCAGGAATATAAAGTACATTGATGATTTTCAATGTTTTAGTGTATCCAAATGGTAAAACTATCTTTTCATCAACTGTTCCTTCTCCTAAAATATTGACCTTGTTGCCAGTTGCTACGATAACCTGGTCACCATGTATTTTAGTCAATTTCATAAACTGCTCTTTATTTCAACAAATATGGTTACTTACGCCACTATTAATAGCCCATAAATATTTTGATCAACCTTGGCTCTTAATATCATCATTTTAGATGGCATAATCTGCATGTTTCATAAAATGTTTTGGTGGACCGTGCATACTCCAACATTTATTTTCTAAATGATTGTCTTTTCCATATTATGTGCATTTTCGTACATCTCTCTTAGTATTGAAAATACTCGTCCCATCTTTGATTATACTTGTTTGAGAGTTTGTACGCTTCACTTTTTCATTCGTTAATGCACGGATCATATCTTAGGTACTTATTTTTCGTTCATGTATCTCTATATATGCGATAATATGCTAATAGCTTTCTAGTAAACTGCATATCCAATTAAAGATCTTCATCAGCCATTATAGCTCCAATACTCGCAATTCTGCTTGTAGTCTGAGAATCTCATTGCAATGCTGTAATACGTTTTCACTCTCTTTCATTTCCAGAGAAAATGGCTGTTATTTCAAATGAATTCGACCTGCTTTCTGCAGCCCTTTGAATGGATCTTGCATTTTTTCCATGCCATTCACAACATGTCAAACTCTTGAATTAAGTGGTTCTACTTTCATGCGTAAAAGTAGTGATCCTATTGCTATACCATTTTCTAGTCAAATTCGAGTTTTCCTTCGACATGCCTAAAGGTTGGAGTATTCTTAACATTTATAGCATTCCAAACTACTTCAGATATAAAAACTACTCTCATATAACCAGACCAACTTGAATAATTTTCATTATTAAATTTTTCAAAATTTATTGAAACCTTTATCGTCCAATGCACTAGCATGAGTCAGGCTCACAACCTGTTAAAATCAACGCAAGTAAGATAAAATTACATGCAATGAAAATGTACTATAGATCATAAAATGATATGCAATCATCTGCAGTGGCAATCCATCATTAACTTTAATTTAAATAACAGATCAATTTTTCTTCACAATCGCATGAAAAAAATTATTCTATAAAAACTACACATTTTAGACATATATAAGAGATATTAGGAGTTACGAAGAACATATTTTATATTTGCATGAGAATTTGTTAATAGAAAAATGAGAATTTATAAGAGAAAAATTGTCATTTTAGGAATGACTTCAATAAAATATCAAAAAATTGTTGGACGATCTTTCAAAAGTTAGAAATTTTTAGTAAAAATTACTGCAGATAATAATATCTTTTATACATTGATAATTAACATAGTTTCAAGTATGCAACTGCATAATTAATTTTTTTTTACATTCTTCTGAAACCAATAGTGGAGCAATTTGAAAATCACAAATTCGATTAAATAAATATTACTACTAAAGTTGATTTTATCAAAAAGTCGCAGTTGATTGAACTTTAGACTATGTATTAAGCTAATAATCAATAAATTTATGTCCATTTACAGAGGAAAGTATCCACATTACTTGAGCTGCAAGAGCTTTGGAGAGAATCAGAACTTTTTTGGAGCGCAATAGAAAACCGTGAGACTAGAAATCACAAAATAATGCAGTGCAAAATACGCAATGTTTGGATGTGCGTTTGACCAACTAGATGCCACCAAAAAAATAAATGATGGTACCTTAAAATCAAGTGTTTTTCCGGAATGTAGATGATCACGAGAAATTGCACATAGTATATGAAAGTATCTTTTCTGTCTACAGTAAATTATACAATTCTAAATTAAATATCTTCAAACAGAGCTGCAAGACACAATATGCAATGTTTGTGTGGGTTTAAACACTAATTTTATATATTGTTCATTTTTTACAGGAAGCAAAGTAATATAATGCCTTGGACAATAAATGCATGTTCTATTTATTTTATAGCAAGAAACTGTAAATTTTTTTCAATTACAGAGCACCAAGGTATCTTGGCTAAACTCTCCATCTTAAAAAAATATAATGTACCATTTTATTGCTTGTATTAGGTTTTTATGCAACAGAAACATGCAAGCAAAGGTGCTTATCTAATGGTTTTGTATGAAAACAGCATTCCGCTGTATTTCTCATATATTGATATGGAGGTTTTGCCAAGAAATGACTATAGCATGTTTGTCAGTATTTGACTCATGAGATTTCATCTTCCTTTGCATCTCTGCTCCAGGTGACTATATGATTTAGTTGAAAAACAAAGGAATTGAACAATATCCTGAGGGCTAACATATCACGCAAATTTGCATTAAGATATGCCTATTCATCGTTGTCTTCTCGATTCAAGATAAAATATATGGGTGATTTAGACACACGTAATATGAAAGAAGAGTTATGAAAGGCAGATTTTCAGGGACCTGAACTTTACATTTGCTCTAGCATCATTTAAAAAAAACACTTTACTTCTTAAAATGTAAATGAACCTAAAGATATAATGAAATATTATGTAAATGACAGTAGTTGTTGTTAAATTTAGTAGTGTAAGTTTTTAGATTACCAATTATTCCAGCCTTATGAATCACAGTGCTTAGCAAGATTTTAAATAAAATTTAGGCAATTAGTAGTTTCATTATGTTGATATTCATGGAGTTCAAGTGATAGAGCAAAAGATTTTTAGCATCAAGAAATAAGCATGTTGACACTTTCAGTGCAGAGATAAATGCTGTTCGTATTACGGTGGTAAATTTCATGGCAATAAACTTATCGGTTTTGCATAAAAATAGATAAGTTGAGTGATCTTTAAAAGTATAGCAATGGCGATACCAACCTTGAGCTCGAGAATCAATTTTACAATTAATTCGTCATCAAATCAAAATGCATGAAATGCATACTTTTTGGATATAATTAAAGCAAAAAATATTTTTAACAGCAATTGCAGTTTGAGTTAGTAGCCTTTTTCTGGAGTAAATATTTACTCACTTGGGAATCAGTATTTTAGATGGTGCAGGGTTGTTGGGATCATTGTGTAAAATGGAAATATTGAAGTTTGTAGTGGTAGACTGTAAGCGCCAATTAGCACTTAGAGAAGGTTATTCATCATAGAAAAAAAAGTAATATTGATTAGAAGTCTTAAAATCATAAGTTGATATTGACACCTGATGAAATGGTAATTTTTAGAACGAAAAAAGGTAAGCAATCATAGGATTAGAAGTGAGCTTACCCTCTAAAGGCATTTGTATTCTCGACTATTTTTTTTCTGTGAGCTAAATGCATTAAAGTCAACAATAAGTTTATTGAATCCGTGAAATTAGTATTTCTTGAAAAAATTTAACTTCAGATGGCAAAACAAAGAGTTTGAAAAGAATAGTTTGCAACGAATAAATATTTTACTAAGTATCAGCAATAATATGTTCAACAACAAATAATTGAAATTATTATAACTAGTTTCTGTAAAATTTCTTGTTCATGATTTTTTGTTGACTTGCAATTTGTTTTAGTGTTTGTTTCAACTGATACTTTAAATTATAGTATATACTTTGTATTGCAAAAATTCTGATTGATTAATTGTTCTATCAAATATATTTGCTACTTACTACTTGAACATGATTACTTTCCATTTTACTCTGACATTTTTTCATATGCCTAGTAGTTTTTGATGAGTTATGAATATTTTTATCCTTAACTTTGCTTAATTTGAATACTCTCTATTGTTTTCATGTATTTTCATGACCCTTTCTCAAATTCCTTTATTTGAAAGTATTGTAGGTACACTACTAGAAATTCGTAAATGTATTTCTCCTAGCATACGTGGTTTTGATACAATTTGCTTTCTCTAGGAAAGGATACAGTAATTGACTCTGTTGCTATGATTAAATAACTGCTTGGGTCGTCACAAATTGCATCAGTGCCTTGTTACAAGTATTTACATTAAATTAAAAATGCTCATTTCAAATAGTTTGATTTAAGTTCTAATTGTAATCAAAGCTTGATTGATTCCTATATTTCTAAAAAACTGGAATAAAGTTTATATCTTTTTGACTAGTCTAATATTTACCAAGTGTACGAGGTAATTAGCATTAGAACATGTATTTCTGTATCTAACGATAAGACTGACTTCGTTTCTATTTCTATTACACAAAAGTCGATGCTCTACCGATTACAGCAATGCAAAAATTTGAAGTTTTTGTCAAAAGGTAGTATGTATGGTGGAATAAGTAAAGGAAGTAGTAAAGTAATTTCATTAAAAACAGGTCAAATCAGAAATGCACAAAATACCCCACAGAAAGCAAGCCTTATCTTTTAATTCATGATTCAAGATGGTTTTAGTGAATCAGACAAGATAATTAATTCATGCTTAATCCCTTTCTCTTCAGCTAATAAAGCTTTAACTTGATTAACATGCCTACATTGTATTGGTCCTATTAGAAAGAAGATCCTGCAAAAGTTGAGATTATTCAACTATTTTATTAAACAGCAAATGGCAATCAAACCTTTTATTTGAAATGGCTACTATATCTCCATTTCATAAAATCATTTGAAGTGCAAGCAAAAAATGTATGGATTATAAAGCTTCTTTGTAGGACTGAAATATATTATGTGAATAATTTTGTCAGAGGTGCTTGCAGCAATCAAGACAAATACTTGAAGATAATTAATATCAGATTACTAATTTAAACCTGCTTCTGAAAATGTTCACTGTGTCAGAGTTTTGAATCAAGTACCTAGCAGTGAACATGAAATACTTACAGCTTCTAGGCAATAAACCTTTAAGTGGCTTGAGCTGTTCAAGTAGGTAAAAATAGATTGAACTTACTTTAGAAAGTAGTTGAAAATATTTATTGGTCAATGAGATTATGTATTGTACTTCATATTTCTGTAGATCAGGCTTGAAGTGTTCTGAAGATGTATATTATGGACATTAACTGCTAAATTTATAAGTTACATATTAAAGTTGATGATGGCTTAGCATATATCTTCATTCTTGCTCAATACACATTATCGTAGT
Organism: Vaucheria bursata; assembly: GCA_032358265.1. Taxonomy (NCBI): domain Eukaryota; class Xanthophyceae; order Vaucheriales; family Vaucheriaceae; genus Vaucheria; species Vaucheria bursata. The sequence goes on along the minus strand of JAULBW010002103.1, from coordinate 4,217 downwards.
GTTGCTCAATTTTGCTTCTTTCTTTGACAAAAGTGAACCAGGATTGATGCAGAGTTTCAGATTTAAGATGGTTTAGACAGTCACTACTCTTGATCTGTTACAAGAGCTTAATAATAAAAAGCTTATATAATAGTAATGCACTTAAAGCAATTGATAAAATAAATGATAAATTAATTCAATATAACAAGCCAAAATGAATAGATACTTAAAACATTAAAGGAAATAGAAAAAATGGGTAAGATAAGAAAATGAATACTGTAACAATTGAATAAAAGAAAAATATTGAACATATTATAGAAATTCAATGCAAGGCAGACCAAAAAATGAAGCAGTTAAAACTCTATAAAAAAGAATAGGATCTTGAATGCAAGGAATGACAAGGAAAGCAATGGATTTCATCACAACAAATTTAAAATAAGAAAGAATTAGAAAAGATGAATTGAGCATTTATGCAACATTCTAGATCTTTAATCCTAGTATTTTGCCCTGGAAACACCAATAAATTGAAACTAAGAAAGATGATAAGTTGTGTCACTAACAGCAAAAAATAATGCAGAACTGTATCTAACATTACATGTGAAAGCATAGCTGAAATATCAATTTTTGAAAAACTCTATAGAGTGCAGCAGTTATAAATAAATTAAATATCACATCCGCATCCATTAATTTTATGGCAAAGAATGCTTTAAAAAACATATTTAAATGCAGGAGTTTCTAAATTGTCGAAATTTGAAATAGATAATAAAAATTCAAGTTAGCCTATTTAAACATCAATAGGATGAAAACTTCAATCTCTGCTGAACAGCAGAGCTAGTAGATTTTTACTGAACAACCAAATGTTTGTATAAAGTAAGCCATCAATCAATACAAAATTTCTATTCCAAATCCAGATTTTTTTCACCTTCAAAATATTTAAATTACGCATGTACGACAAATTTACTGAAGTGAAAAATTATATCATGATTTCACTTTCTGTAAATTCAAAATGAAATTTTTGCAACCTTATAAGTAGATACAAACTGAACATTAGAACTTTATCAAAGTTAAGAACTTCATCACAAAGTCCAATCGTTGACTATAAATAAGTGATTGATCAAAATCTGTAATTTAAATGAATATATATTTAAATGAAATACAAATTCAATATGAATTTTTAACCATAATAGCCATTAATTTTAGAAGCAGTTAAGAGGGTGAAAAAGAATATAATTTAACTTAAATTGTTTGTTTAATTAGTAGTATGTTGTTGGGTTAACTATCCGCTTGATTTTACGGTGGCCAGATAAATTTGGGCATGAGTATGATGAGAATATTGCAACTCTCCTCAAATGACAGTAAATCAATTTTCGATTGAAAATATTGAATATGTTTATCCTGAAGTATCTAAATTTCTGTATTCTGAATTTAATAGTTTTTAATAAGATGTATTTACATTTTGATCTCGTAAATTATGTAAGACTGAATTTGTACAATTATAAACAGGTTTTTTGAAAAGTTTATTTATAAAAAATCCTCCATTCATCTAAACTAGTTATATTTCATTTAAAAGGTTATGGGAGATTGCAATATACCTTGAACTGATTTTTTCTAATGTATAAGAATAACAGTAACTTTGCTGTCACTAATTAGTAACTGTATTGCAGTAGAGAATGTGCTCATGATACTTTTCGCTTTTGATTTTTGCAAGAGGAAAAAATATAATGATTTTAAATTGCTTCAAGTGCCATATAATTATGATTTCTGATGATCCATTTCTAAGTAATTGAGGTATTTTTATTTCTTTTCGTAAGCTCAAAAATTTGTATAATGCAACTTTGCTTTTAGCATTAAGCGGTTGTTCGTAGCATTAATCAGCCATCAAGTACTCTCTTGTTCAACCATGGTTGCTTTGTACCATCCCTTGATGCCTTTGCTTCATGTCATTTCTTTCATTTTCTCTACTGTGCTCAGCTTGTCATTTTACTCTATCACTTAGTTGAGGATTCCAACAAAAATGCTTAACGCATTAATTTTTCTATAATGTTTTCGTTTATGCGCAAGAAAAAAGTTGGCATTTTTCAAATTTATTAATTCAAGCACTTTTGGATTTTTCCAACAAAATATTGTTTGTAATTTTTGAAACCTTCTAATGAAAATTTTACAAGCTTGGAAATGGATTTTTAAGCTATATTTTTCTCTACCATTTCAACGAAGGAAGTACAATGACCCAGTGCAATAAATATTGCAATAAAAAACTCAGTGAATAAAATATTGATTAACAATGAAATTTAATACTTTGGAAATCAAAGTTAAATAAATTGGCACTTATATTAGAAGAAACTGCATGTAACATTGATTAAATAGCACATCTTCAATTCTACAGTTTGTGTATTAAGACAAATGTAGCTATTGTAGTGTGAGGACTACTTCAATTAAGTTTGTAAGTTGAAACTGAAAAATTTAGGTTACTAAATGTCAAGAGAAACAAAAATAATGGAGTGTTGAGAAATATGGTAACAATGTGATTGTTAAGAAAAATTGAACTGCAGTCACAGGAACTGTCTGATCTGTTATTTATGTTGAAATTGAAGATGACTTGCCACTGTAGCTGATTGTATATCATTTTATGATATACATGTACATTTTTTTATTATATATAATCATATCTTTCTTGCATTGATTTTAATATTGCTTTAAGAGTTTTATTTAAATATGTAATGCCAGCAATTTGAAGTCAATACGGCATCATTATTTCCTTATTGAGGACAAATGAACACAAATTTTAATTGCCTAGCCATAATGGTGCAGATGCTGAAGATTTTGCAAAGAACCACTTGTTGATTCAAATTTTTCAAGAGAATTTCATCACCCAATTTGAAGGAACTATATTTTTGGCCGAGATACCAAAGCAAAAAATCTAGAAACGTTCTACCAGCAGGTTTATCATGTTACCTAAATATTTAAAATGCATATTCTTACTTTATGTCTCTTTTTCTTTAGTTAGCTAAATATGCTGCTCAAATATTCCATTTTTGCATTATATTGCAAGTATGGTTTCCAACCTTTGATTTAAAAAGAATGTATTCAGCTAGCTGCATTTTGATCCGGCTAAAACATTGTGTGGATCTTAATTTGCATCAGAAAAAAATATCGTTTCATGAACAAGATATTTTTATGTCCCTGTGCAGTCCTAAAGGTACCTTCTGGAAAGAATGATAATTATTGTTTCTTGCAAAAATCTTTATACTATTGTATTTTTGCTTAAATTTTTGTTTACATCATGTACCATGACATTAATATCGTTTCCAGCCAATGCGTTTTGAGTTAACTTCTTTTTTATGCATCGTCGTACTAAGATTCATGAAACAGAATAACTGTAGATTGGGAATAAATTTTTATGTTCAAAAAAGTCTTTCTACTTGATGAACAAAATGTCAACGTATCTTTACATAATTAGCTCAACAATAAAACTTTTAACCGTTTTACTAGGACAACACAATTTGCATAATGAAAATGTTATTGACAGTTTATGTGCTATACACATTCATAGCATTTGACAACATATCATATTCTGATGACATACTAGCTGATATGTTCATGGAGGTGATAATGTTGATAAAGACCAGTTAAAATGGCTCATAATATTGCATCTCAGATTTCTGCTAATGTACTTACCACGAAGATGATTATAATATAGAGTCTGGCAGCGTAAGTACGTAGCATTGCAACTTTCAGTTCAAATCACATACACTAGTCTTATATTTGCATTCACATCATGAAGACCTACTTTAATTTTAAAAATACACCTTCTAGTTTGAATAAAGCTCTGATTTCAATGTTATGAAAATACATTATTCTTAATTATTATCAATTTGAAAAACAAAATAGACTTTCTGAAAAACATCATTTTCTTGCTGTAATCTCCCAAACCGTTTGCATCTCAGCATACAGATCAAAGATGATTTTGGCTCCTAGGGCATGACTGCAGCATATATCATTTCTTGCCACTGTCTAAGTACTTCTTGATTTATCCTTAATTATAACTATTTTATAGAATACTTGTATGCAGTTATTGTTAAGAAATGGAACAGAAAGAAAGAAAAGAAAAAACAAGAGAAAGAAAGAAAGAAAGAAAAAAACAAGAGCAAAGTATATTGATAGTTAGAGGAGATGACCAACAACTGCAATGACTCAGCGACGGCGCCAGGAAAACCAGCGTACAGCGCGTATTGATATAT
>JAULBW010002092.1:0-25598 GCA_032358265.1 Vaucheria bursata | reverse complement strand
CACTCGCACCGTGAGCGACGACACCGAACCGACGGCCGAGACCGCCCCTGCCGCGCCGCTCGGCCTGGCCTCCTCCGGCGGCCTCGACTCGGTCATCTCCGTCGCCGCGTTCATGGTCGCCAACCGCCTCGGCGGTCTTGGTTGGGCCATCGCCGCCTCGACGCTGTGGTCGCTGAAGGCCGCGTACACGCGCCGGCGCAAGGGCATGGCGATCGGCAAGCTGCTGCCGATCACAACGGCCGTCCTCCTCGTCCGAGGCACCGTCGGCATCGTGACCGACTCGAAGGCCATCTACTTCGGGTCCGGCATCGCGATCCAAGCCTCGATCGGCGTCGGCCTGATCCTCTCCGCGGTGATCGGTCGATCGGTGATCGGCGAGTTCGCGCCCCGCGTCCTCCCGTTCCCCGGGCACGTCGCGTCGCACCACCTGTTCCGTTCGACCATGGCTCGCCTCACGATCGTCGCGGGCGCGTACGAGGTCGCGAAATCGGGCTGGGACGTGTGGATCTACCACAACTCCTCCACGAACGGGTTCGTGTTGCTGCGGTTCCTCGCCGGGTGGTTGACCGGCGTCGTCGCCATCACGGCGTCGATCGCCTACGCCGACCGCCGGCTCAAGCGGATCGAGGGCTTCGACGGCATGTTGCCGATGCTCGAAGCGGTCGGTCCGATGGGTGCCGCCGGGGCCGCGCGACCACGTCCGCCCGCCCCCGAACACGGCGAGCCCTGACCAGCAGCCCACGGATACCATTCCCGCAGCACCGGACGAGTGAGGGGCATCGATGGCGGCGAACAACTGGGGACGTTGGGGCGACGACGACGAGCGGGGGGCGCTCAACCTGCTCACGCCCGACGTGATCAAGACGGCCGCCGCGTCGATCAAGAAGGGCAACGTCTACAGCCTCGGCATCCCGATCCAGGGCCAAGGCGTCCCGCTCATGGACTACCGCGGCACCCCGATGCGCCTCACGCTGCAGGACTCCACCGACGACGGCATCTACGAGATGTACGGCTGCCACAAGGGCACCGGTGCACACGAAGACGTGCTCGTGATGGCCTCGCACACGACGTCGCACATGGACGCGCTCGTCCACGTGTACGGCGACTACAAGCACTACAACGGCGTCCCGCACGACACCATGCACGCCCTCGGCGGCGCGCAGAAGCTCGGCATCGACAAGGTCGCCGGTTTCGCGGCGCGAGCGGTCCTGCTCGACATGGTCAAGTACTTCGGCGGCGAAGACGACTGGGTCACGCTCGGTCGCAACATCAACTCCGAGGACTTGCAGGGCGCGGCTGCCGCGCAAGGCGTCGAGGTGCACGCCGGTGACGTCGTGCTCATCCGCACGGGCTACCTCCAGTTCTGGTGGCAGAACGCGCCGAAGGCGACGCCGTTCGAGCAGGCGGGCATCGGCCTCGACGCGGCGCGTTGGCTCGCGTCGAAGGACGTCGTGGCGGTCGGGTGCGACAACGCCGCGGTCGAGGTCATCCCGTTCGACGAGAACGACTTCCTCACCGTGCACAAGGTGCTGCTCGTCGACCACGGCATCTACATGCTCGAGTTCCTCAACCTCGCCGAGCCCGCGGGTGACGAGGTCTACGAAGGGGTGATCACGGTCGCCCCGCTCAAGGTCACGGGCGCCACGGGCAGCCCGATCAACCCGATCTTCATCGGGTAACTTCGGCAGGCCGTCCGGGGGGACGATCCGACAAGGGGGGATCATGGAGTTCGCGCTCTTCGTCCAAGGCCATTCGCCGAAGGAGAAGACCCACGACCCGTACTGGGAGCACCAGTGGGTGCTGAACGAGTTGGAGCTGATCCGCGAGGCGGACCAGCACAACTGGAAGTACTGCTGGGTCAGTGAGCACCACTTCCTCGAGGAGTACTCGCACCTGTCGGCGAGCGAGGTGTTCATGGCGCACTCGTTCGCACAGACGAATCGCATCCACCTCGGCTCGGGCATCTTCAACCTGAACCCGGTCGTGAACCACCCGATCAAGCTCGCCGAGCGTGTCTCGATGCTCGACCACGTCAGCGAGGGCCGCTTCGAGTTCGGCACCGGGCGCGGCGCGGGCAGCCACGAGATCGGCGGCTTCGGGCTGCACCCGGACGAGACCAAGGCCAACTGGGAAGAGGTGGTCTGGGAGTTCCGCAAGATGTGGGGCCAGCGTGGCTACTCACATCCGGACGGCAAGGCGTTCGTCACGCCGGAGACCGGCACGCAGGGCACCTTCAACATCCTGCCCAAGCCGTACGTCCACACGCATCCGCCGATGTGGGTCGCCGCCGGCAACCCGCCGACGTACGAGAAGGCGGCCCGGCACGGCATGGGCGTCCTCGGCTTCAACGTCGCCGCCATCTACGACATGGCACCGATGGTGAAGTCGTACAAGGACAACATCGACAAGGCCGATCCGGTCGGTGACTTCGTCAACGACAACGTGATGATCGCCAACGGCTTGATCTGTCTCGAGGACGGTCAGCTGGCGCGCAAGACGGCGACGAAGATGGGCCTGTCCTACCTGCAGTCGCTCACGTTCCGGTACCACGACACCTTCCCGAAGCCCGAGGGCTTCCCGAAGTGGCCCGACGTCATCCCCGAGCCGACGCTCGACGACATCGAGGCGCGCATCGAGGCCGGGTTCTTGTTGTGCGGCGATCCCGACGAGGTGCTGCAGCAGGTCAAGAGGTACGAAGAGATCGGCTGCGACCAGGTCAGCTTCGGCTTCCCGCTCGGCATGACCCATGAGCACGCGATGGAGACGATCCGCCTGTTCGGCGATCACGTCATCCCGAAGCTCGACACGGACCCCGTGCACCGCTCGACGCGGTTCCGCGAGGCGGCAGGCGGTCCACTGACGTTGACCAAGCCCAACTAGAGACCCGACGCGAAGAGGCTGCGGTAGCGTCGCCGAGGTGACGCTGCTCCACATCGCGGTTCGTTCCGAGTGGGGGGCGGCCGGTGATCGATACGCGCCGGCCGCCTTCGCCGACGAAGGCTTCGTCCACTGCTCCTACGACCACCAGGTGGTCGCGACGGCGTCGCGCTACTACGTGGGGCGCGAGGACCTCGTGCTGCTCGAGATCGACGAGACGAAGCTGAGCGTGGCGCTCGTCGTCGAGCCGAGCCCGACCTCCGGTGAGATGTTCCCTCACATCTACGGGGCGATCGACCGGGCGGCGGTCCGGGCCGTGCACGAGTTCCGTCCCGACGCCGACGGGGCCTTCTCGCTACCCGGCACCCTCGGCGGTCACGCGTAGGCGGGGCAGCGCGTAGGGCTGCGCCTTGCGCAGGTGCCGGAGCAAGCCCTCGCGAACGTCGCACCGCAGGTCGAACGCGTCGGAGGCGTTTCGCGCGCTGAGTAGCACGCGCACCGTCACGGTCTCGGGGCACGCGTCGGTGACCTGCACGACGTTCGTCTGGTGATCCCACAGCGGATGTCCTTCGGCGATCGACGTGACCGCGTCTCGGACGTCGTCGACGTCCACCGTGGGGTCGAGGGCGATCTCGACGGGGGCGAGCAGCTCAGAGGTCCGCCGCGTCCAGTTCTCGAACGGGTTCTCGACGAAGTAGAGGCAGGGCAGGATGATGCGCCGCTTGTCCCAGGTGCGGACGACCACCTGCGAGAGGGTGATCTCCTCGACCTTGCCCCATTGGCCCTCGACGACCACCACGTCGTCCAACCGGATGGGAGCGGTGAACGCGATCTGCACCCCGGCGATGAGGTTGCCGATCGTCGACTTCGCCGCGACACCGCCGATGATGCCGACGATGCCGGCCGACGCCAGGATGCTCGCGCCGAGCGCGCGAACGCGACTGAACGTCCAGAGCGCAGACGCCGCCGCGAGGACGATGATGAACACGGTCGCGACCCGTCGCACGATGGCGAGTTGCGTTTGCACCGTCCGGGCTCGCAGGTTGTCGCTCCGTTGCAGCGGGAGCTTCTCGATCGCCTCCTCGACGAGTGCTCCGATGAGGCGCGTCAGGAACCACGCCAGCGCGGCCATCGCCACGAGCACGATGAGGTGTTGGATCTCGTCGCGTGTCTCCGGCGACAGGTCGTCCGCGTAGCGCAACGAGATCGACAAGACGATGACGATGTCGAGCAGGCGGACCGGTGCGCGGAGGCGACGCACGACGCGGTCCACCAAGGGATGGCGGCGCACGACGCGGAGCAGGATCTGCACGAGGATGAGCTGCAGGAGCAGTACCGCGGCGACCGCAACGACGGTAATGACGAGCCACGCGAGCAAGGGGAACCTCCGGGGAGCGGGGCGTTCGAGCTGTCGACGGTAGGCGCATCGGCGACGCCGCATGCGTCGCCGAACCATTGCCGTGTGCCGTTCGGTACCATCCCGGCCGCGGGGGTGAACCATGAGCTACGTGCTTTCGGGGGTGCGAATCGTCGACTTGACCAGCGGAATCGCGGGTCCATACCTGACGAAGCTGCTGGCCGACGCCGGTGCAGACGTCATCAAGGTCGAGGCGCCGTCGGGCGACCCCCTGCGACAGTGGTCCGCGTCGGGTGCTCCCATCCCCGAGGGCGAGGACGGGCTGCTGTTCCGCTTCCTCAACACGTCGAAGCGCAGCGTGGTGCTCGACCGGTCGGCTTCTGCGCCGCGCGAGCAGCTCGCCGAGCTCGCGGGCTCTGCCGCACTGGTGGTCGAGGACCTCGGGTCGGGCGTCGTCGAGGGCATCGGTCTCGGCCTCGCCGATCTCCGCGCCCGCAACGCGTCGACATCGTTGCTGTCGATCTCGAACTTCGGGCGCGGCGGGCCCTGGTCGCACCGCCCCGCCAACGATTTCACGCTGCAGGCGCAAGTCGGCTCGACCGATTTCCGCGGACTTCCGGGGGAGGAGCCGGTGTGCGCAGGTGGGCGGCTCGGCGAGTTCGCCACCGCCGCGTACGCGGCACCGGCGGCGCTGGCCGCGCTGCGCGCGGCGCGCGCGAGCGGACAGGGCGTGCACGTCGACGTCTCGCGCTACGAGGCCCTGCTCGGCTCGTTCCAGACGTTCCGCTTCATCGGGGCCATGTTCGATCCGGGGCGTGACGCGCCGCGTTCGATCGAGATCCCGTCGATCGAGCCCGCGAAGGACGGCTGGGTCGGCTATTGCACGATCACCGGCCAACAGTGGCTCGACTTCTGCTCGATGATCGGCGCGCCTGAGCTCGCCGCCGATCCACAGCTCGCCTACGCCGACATCCGCATGGCGCACCGCGAGCGCGTGTGGCAGGCCATCCGCGCGTTCACCGGTGCGCGGACGGTCGACGAGCTCATCGAGCTCGCCAGCGCGATGCGCATCCCCGTCGGGCCCATCGGCGACGGACGCACCGTCCTCGACAACGAGCACTTCTCGCAGCGTGGGGTCTACGTCGACAACCCGGCTGGGTTCCGCCAGCCGCGCGTCCCCTATCGCCTCCAGCTCGTCGCACCGCGACCGTTCGAGGCCGCACCGTCGCTCGGTCAGCACACCGAGGAGGTGCTCGGCGCCGTGTCCACGGAGCCGGACGGTGCGTCGACGTCCGCGTCGCCGCACCGAGAGGGTCGCGGTCCGCTCGCGGGCGTGAAGGTGGTCGACTTCACCGCCTTCTGGGCAGGGCCGATCCTGTCGAGCCTGCTGGGTGCGCTCGGCGCCGACGTCGTCAAGGTCGAGTCGATCCAGCGCCTCGACGGCATGCGCTGGGCGGGCGCGCCGATGGGCGCGCAACCGATGTGGGAATGGTCGTCCGTGTTCCACGGCGTGAACCCCGGCAAGCGCGACGTCACGCTCCACCTCGGCGACCCGGACGGCCTCGCCCTCGCCAAGCGGCTGGTCGAGTGGGGCGATGTCGTGCTGGAGAACTTCTCGCCCCGCGTGATGGAGCAGTTCGGGCTCGGATGGGAGGGCGTGCAAACCCTGAACCCGCGCGCCGTGATGTGTCGCATGCCCGCCTTCGGGCTCGACGGACCATGGCGCGATCGCGTCGGGTTCGCGATGACCATCGAGCAGATCAGCGGGCTGGCGTGGGTCACCGGCCACCCGGACGGGCCGCCGCTCGTCCCGCGAGGCGTGTGCGACCCGATGGGCGGCATGCACGCCGCGTTCGCGGTTCTCCTCGCGCTCGAGCATCGGGACCGCACCGGCGAGGGCCAACTGGTCGAGGTGCCGCTGGTCGAGTGCGGGCTGAACGCCGCCGCCGAGCAGGTCATCGAGTGGAGCGGCAACGGCGTGCTCCTCGAGCGTGAGGGCAACCGCACACGGGCGGCTGCGCCTCAGGGTGTCTACGAGTCCGCCGATCGCGACCAGTGGGTCGCGGTCTCCGTCGAGGACGACGCGCAATGGGCCGCGCTGGCTCGCGTCCTCGGCGAGCCGGCATGGGCGAGCGCTCCTGAGCTCGCGACGCATCAGGGCCGTCTGTCAGCGCACGACGACATCGACGATCGACTGCGCGAGTGGTTCGCCACGCAACCGCGTGACCTTGCCGCGGAGCTTCTGGTCGCCGCCGGGGTGCCTGCGGCGCCATCGATCAACGCCCGGCAGAGCGGCACGAGCCCCCACCACGACGTGAAGCCGTTCTTCCAGTGGATGCAGCACCCGATCACCGGGTGGACGCCGTATCCCAGCTTCCCCTTCACGCTGGACGGTCACTACCTGCCCTACCGCGGTCCGACACCGGTGCTCGGGCAGCACAACGACGAAGTGCTGCGCGACGTGCTGGCGCTCGACGCAGACACCATCGCCGACCTGCGGGCGCGGAACGTCGTCGGCGAACGCCCCGCGGCCTTCCGCTGACCACGTCGCGATTGGGTCATCGGGCGCCATCCGTTGGGGTGAACCTGGCCGAGCCACGCCGTTCGGCTCAGGCGGTGTCTGCTCCGCACTGACACCTTGGCCGGGTTCGGCGGCCCACCAACGAGTGGGCGGTGCTCACGGTGGGCCGTCGGACACCCTGCTTGCTTCGGCGGCTCGTCGCGTCACGTGGTCCGATCCCGTTCGGCGCTACCAGACCATCGCTTGGCCGCCGTTGACGCGGAAGATGTTGCCGGTCGCGAACTTCGCGGCGTCGCCGGCGAGGTAGAGGATGAGCTGCGCCTGGTCGGCTGCTTCGCCGATCGCGGCCATCGGCGACATGCCACGCTGCTGCTCGAGAAACGCGTCCATCGCCGCGGTGTCGACCGTGCCGTCCTCCTTGTTGAGGCGCCACGTCGTGAAGGGCGTGACCGTCGTGCCGGGCGCGATCGAGTTGACTCGGATGTTGTACGGCCCGGCCTCGATCGCCGCGGTCATCGTCAGCATCGCGACGCCCGCCTTCGTGAAGGCGTACACGCCGATGCCCGGGAACGGGTGGTCGATCGCCGCGGACGACACGTTGATGATGGAGCCGCCACCGCTCTGCTTCATCGCCTTGATCGCGTACTGCGTTCCGTAGATGACGCCCTTGAGGTTGAGCGCGATGCCGCGGTCGATCATGTCGTCGTCGAGGTCCTCGATGAGGCCGGGGAACATGGCGCCGGCGATGTTCGCCATCACGTCGACACGCCCGAACTCGCTGACCGCTCGCTGCACGAGTGAGTCGACGTCGGCGCGCTTCGTGACGTCCGTCGCCACGCCGATGGCCTTGGCGCCCTCGTCGCGCAGCTTCGATGCGGTCGCCTCGGCGCCGTCGGCGTTGAGGTCGGCGACGACGATCGACGCGCCGGCCCCCGCGAGGAGCTCAGCGCTCGCGGCACCGATGCCGCTGGCCCCACCCGTGATGACGGCCACCCGGCCCGAGAGGTCGTACGCCGCGAAAGGGTTCATCCGGTCGCTCCTTCGATGCTGACGGTCGGCGCAATGTAGGCGATCTTCGTCAACCGCCGGAGGGCGCCACCGGCAACTCGACGAGCAACGACGTCCCCAGGCCGATCGGGCTGTCGATGCGGAGCGTCCCGCCCAACGCCTCGGTGCGATCGCGTCGGCCGGTCAGGCCCGAGCCGACAGCCGGCAAGCAGCACGCGCGACGTGAGCAACGGCCACCTCTTGGCGCGCGCACGTAGATTCCTGGACGTGTTCTACCGGTCGTGCCTCGCCGTCGCCGCTGTCCCCGAGACGGAGGGACACGAGTGAACGCGGACGTGCTCGTCGATGCGGGCCCGTGGCCGTGGCCGATCACCGGACCAGCGCGCGCAGCGCAGATCGCCCTCGTCGTCATCGACATGCAGCACGACTTCGTGGACGACGACGGTTGGTTCGCCGGCATGGGCTTCGACGTGTCGCTCCTGCAGGGGGCGGTGCCGGTCGTCGCCTCGCTGCTCGACGCGGCGCGGCGCGCCGGCGTCGTGGTCGTGCACACGAGGCAGGGCAACGCGCCCGACCTCGGCGACCTGCCGGCTCCACGGCTCGAGCAGGGGCTGCGCAACGGCCACCCCATCGGCATCGAGGGCAAGCTCGGGCGTGGCTTGATCCGCGGGGAGCCCGGCTGGGAGATCGTGGGCCAGCTGGTGCCTCTCGACGGCGAGCTCGTCGTCGACAAGCCCGCGCACAGCGCGTTCTGGGGCACGAACCTGGGTGACGAGCTCGCCGCACGCAACGTCGACAACCTCGTCCTGTGCGGTGTCACCACCAACGTGTGCGTGCTGTCGACGCTCTACGCCGCAGTCGACCGTGGCTACAGCTGCTTGCTCGTCGAGGACGCGGTCGCGGCCGTCGACACTGCGACGACCGCCTCCGTGCTCGACCTCGTGCGCTACCAGGGCGGCTTGATGGGCTGCCTGGCCGACGCCCGCACGACGATCGCGGGGCTCACGGCCGACCTCTGAAGCCCGCCTGCGATAGAACGTGCCCCGGTCCGCGGCGGACCACGGGCAAGGAGGCAGGCATGGCAGGGACACCGAGCGGTGGGCTCGAGGGCTACTCGTTCATCGTCACCGGTGGTGGCACGGGCATCGGGCGGGCCTGCGCCGAGCGCTTGGCCGCCGACGGCGCGGCCGTGACCATCTGCGGCCGCACCGAATCGAAGCTCGTCGACGCCGCCGAGAAGGTCGCGAAGGCCGCAGGGCACGGCGGCAGCGTCCAGTACGTCGTCGCCGACGTCACCGACGAAGGCGACGTGGCGCAGGTCGTCGCCAAGGCGCTCGAGCCCACCGGCAAGCTCAACGGATGCGTCGCGAACGCCGGTGGTGGCGGCGGCATGGGCCCGTTCCACATGCAGCAGGCCGAGGAGTTCACCCGCGTGCTGCACCTCAACGTGTTGGGCACCCTCTTCTGCCTCAAGCACACGTTGCCGCACCTCGTCGCCTCGGGTGAGGGGTCGTTCGTCGGCATGTCGTCGATCGCCGGTCACGTGACGCACCCCTACTTCGGCGCGTACACCGTCTCGAAGGCGGGCATCGAAGAGATGATTCGCAACGCGGCCGACGAATACGGCCCGACGGGGGTGCGGTTCAACGCCATCCGTCCGGGCTTCATCAGCACCGAGATCATGGAAGGCGTTCCGCGCGACAGCGACGTCTACAAGAGCTACATCGAGAACACGCCGATGCAGGACGTCGGTGAGCCCGAAGACGTGGCATCGCTCGCCCGCTTCTTGGTCGGGCCGGATTCGCGCTGGATCACCGGCCAGATCATCAACGTCGATGGCGGGCACTCGCTGCGCCGCGGGCCGGACTTCTCCTCGTTCCTCGTGCCCGCGTTGGGCTGGGACGTGATGCTCGGCAAGAAGCCGCTCGGCCAGTAGCGGTGCCGATCCTCGATCACACCACTGCTGTCGTCACCGGCGGCGCCAGCGGAATCGGCCGGGCGAGCGCGGTCGCGTTCGCCCGCGAGGGCTGCGACGTCGCAATCGCGGACCTCAACGAGGATCGCCTCGCGGAGACTCGTGAAGAGATCGAAGCACTCGGCCGTCGGTGCGTCGCGATTCGTTGCGACGTCACCGACGACGCGGCGGTCGCGTCGTTCGGCGTGCACGTGCTCGATGCCCTCGGACACGTCGACATCGCCATGTTCAACGCCGGCGTGTCGGTGTTGGGTCCGTCCGATCTGATCCCGATCGATGACTGGCGTCGCAACATGGACGTCAACTTCTTCGGTGTGGTGCGTGGCGTCAACGCGTTCGTGCCGTCGATGCGCGAACGGGGGCGTGGACATGTGGTCATCACCGCCTCGATCGCCGGTCGCTACGCGTACAGCTACGACGCCGGTCCGTACATCGCGTCGAAGTTCGCGGCCTACGGCTTGAGCGAGAACCTCGCGCTCTACCTGCGCCCGCAGGGGGTCGACGTCACGGTCGTGTGCCCCGGCCTCGTCGCCACGAACCTCGGTGAGACGGCGCGGTTCGTCGGCATCGACGACCCGACCGGGTGGACGCACTTCCCCCGTCACATGCTGCGGGCCATCGAACCTGCCGAGGTCGGCGACATGATCGTCGACGCCGTGCGGCGGAAGCAGTTCTTGTTGTACACCCACCCGGAGGACGAGGTGCTGATGCGCGAGCGCGCGCTCGATCTTGCCGGCGCGGTGGAGCAACAGCTGGCAACGCAACCGGATCCGACACCACCACCTCCGAGGGGATGACCGTGAAGCACTGGCTCTGCCTGATGTTCGAGGACAACAGCCAGCTGTGCGACATCGCGCGCGCCGCCGAAGACATCGGCTTCGACGGCATAGCGGTCGCGGACCACGTCGCGATCCCGCACGGCTTCGCGTCGGTGCACCCGTCGGGTGAGAACCCCTTCGTCCCCACGACGAACTTCCCCGACCCGTTCACGACGATCGCCGCGATGGCGGCCGTCACCAGCCGCATCCAATTCCTGCCCTACGTCTACGTGCTGCCCGCCCGCGACCCGTTCTCGGTCGCCAAGCAGGCGGGCACGGTCGCGATGCTGTCGAACTACCGCTTCGCACTTGGTGTGGGCGCCGGCTGGTTGCGCGAGGAGATCGCGCTGCTCGGCCATGATCCCGCCAACCGCGGGCGCCGCATGGACGAGATGATCCAGATCCTCCGTGGCTTCTGGGACGCCGGCACGACCGAGTTCCACGGTGAGCACTTCGACTTCGGCCCGACGAGCATGTTCCCGCAGCCGACAGAGCACGTGCCGGTGTGGGTCGGGGGCAAGAGCGGGGCCGCGCTGCGGCGCGCGGCGCGCAACGACGGGTGGCTGGGCATGAACTACGCGCTCGACGAGATCGACATGCTGCTGGCGCAGCTCGCGGACGAGCGCAAGCGAGCCGAGGACGAGCGCGGCAGCACGAAGCCATTCGAGACGATGGTGATCCCGAACGCGCTGCCATCGCGCGAGCTGGACGAACAGCTCGAGGCCAAGGGCGTCACGTCGACGATCGCGCTGGCGTGGCCCGTGGGCGACCCCGCGTACGCGTCGCTCGACGCCAAGCGCGAGGCGATGGCGGCCTACGCCTCCGCCCGGTTCTGAGCATCCCGATGGCGCTCGACCCCACCATCGCCACGATCCTCGAGCAGATGCAGCGCCGCGAGGTGCAGCTCACCGGGATGCCCATCGAAGACGCCCGCAAGCTGGCCGATGCGGGCATGCTGCAGATGCGCGAGACGTTCGGCGTCGAGGAGGTCGGACGCGTCTTCGACCGTGAGGTGCCCGGCGCCGACGGCCCGGTTCGCGCGCGCGTGTACACCCCGGGTGGCCACGGGCCGTATGGCGTGCTCGTGTACTTCCACGGTGGCGGCTATGTCTTCTGTGGGCTCGACACGCATGACCAGATGTGCCGCATGCTGTGCAACCGCGGCCGCTGCGTGGTCGTGTCGGTCGACTACCGACTGGCACCCGAGCACCCGTTCCCGGCGGGCGTCGAAGACGCGTGGGCGGTCACCCGGTGGGTGCAGGACAACGCCGCGGAGGTGCACGGCGATCGCGAGCGCGTGGCGGTCGGTGGCGACAGCGCGGGCGGCAACTTCGCCGCGGTCGTCGCGCTCGAGAGCCGCGGCGCGAAGCGCCGGCAACCGCTGAAGCTGCAGCTCCTGCTCTATCCCGGTGTCGATCGGCGGGGCGGCTACGCGTCGCTGGTCGAGAACGGCGAGGGTTACCTGCTCGACACCGACATGCGCGAGTGGTTCGCGAAGATGTACGTGCCCGAGGGTGCCGCGCCCGACGACTGGCGGCTGTCACCGATCTGTGCGGCCTCCCACGAGGAGGCCGCCCCGGCGGTGGTGCTGACTGCCGAGTACGACCCACTGCGCGACGAAGGCCTCGCATATGTCGAGACGTTGCGCCACGCCGGAGTGCACGTCACGCATCTGCACGGCGACGGCATGATCCACGGGTTCCTCCAGTATGCGCCCTTCCACGATGGTGCTCTCGCCATGATGGACGAGATCGGCGCGCTGCTGAGGCGCTCCCTCGCATGAGCGTCCGGACGCTCGTCGGTCGTCGCGTCGACGTGCGCGGCGTGGGCATCTGGGCGGAGCTCCGCGGTCCTGCGGATGCCGTCCCCGTCGTGCTCGTCAACCGCATGGCCGCGCAGGGGTTCGAATGGGAACCGACCTTCGTCGCGGGGCTGCTCGACGCCGGTCATTCGGTGCTGACGTTCGATCACCGCGGGTTCGGCTGGTCGCAGCTCGGGCCGCAAGATCGGCCCCTCGCGTTCCAGGAGCTCGTCGACGATGCGCGGGGCGTCGTCGAGGCATTCGGCATCACCAGCGCGCACCTTGTCGGGTGCTCGGTCGGCGGCGTCATCGCCCGCTGCCTCGCGCTGCAGATGCCCGGCCTCGCCCGCTCGCTCACGTTCATCGGGTCCAGCCCCGGCGACGGCAAGCTCCCCGTCTGGTCGCCGGCGTACACCGCGGTCGCGACGAAACCGCCCGGTCCGTCCGTCGAGGAGCGCGTCGACTACCTCGTCCGCGAGCTGCGCGTGATGAGCGACGACCGCTTCGACGAGGCGGCGGCGCTCGCTCGCGCCGAACGCGCCGTTGCCCGCGGGTGGTCGCTCGACGCGCTGCGTCAGACGGTCCGCGCCGCGAAGGCTCGCACCGACGGCGAACGCGATCTCACCGCACTCGCCGCCGTCTCCGTGCCGACGCTCGTCGTGCACGGCACCGGCGACCACGTCCTCACGGTCGAGCACGGCCGTACGCTCGCCGCCGCGATCCCCGGCTCGGAGCTCGCGATCATCGAGGGCATGGGCCATGACCTCCAGCCCCACTACGTCCCCACGATCCTGCACCGGATGTTCGCCCTCTTCGCGAAGCGCGCCAGGTGGTCGGCCATCTCGGAGTGAGCGCTGGGCACCTCGTGCGGATCGGTGCGCGGGGGGACGATCACGGTCTCGGAGGCGAGGATCTGCGCGCCCTGGGCGCGCAGCGTGCGCTCGAGCTCGCCGCGCGCGTTGGCGCCACGCTCGGGGATCGCCGCCGCGTTGACGATCACGACCGGCTTGCCGTAGAGCTCGCCGCTGCCGACGAGCCAGTCGAGTGCGTCCTTGAGCGCGCCCGGCACGCCGTGCGCGTACTCGGGCGTCGCGATGAGCAGCCCGTCTGCGCCGGCGGCCAGCGCGCGGAACGCCGCGATCTCCGCGGGCGCATCGTCGCCGTCGCGGTCCGGGTTGAAGTGGGGGAGCGCTTCGAGCCCCTCGAAGATCGTGACGGTCATGCTCTCCGGCGCGACCCCACGGGCGACATCGAGCAGCGCGTGGTTCGCGGATCGCGCCTGGAGGCTCCCGGAGATCGCGAGGATGCGCACGACCGTGCCAACGTGTCGCCCACCGTCCGATGTTCCCGAGGCGCTACTCCACCGAGGAGACGAACAACCGTGTGCGCATCGGACCGAAGGACTGGTCGGTGACGACCATGGCGGCATGCGTGTCGTCCGCCGCGAGCTGGGCCACGCTCCATCCGTCGCCGAGGCCGGTGATCTCGCCGAGCGAGCTGCTCGTCCACTGGATGTCGTCGGGCGACCAATAGATCTCCCAACGGTCCATTTTCGTCGTCGACGTGGCGGCGACGAACCGACCGGTCCCGAGTCGTGCAGAGATCGCTTGGCGAGGGCAGCGTCCACCGAAGTCCGGACAGGCGTTCTCTGGCGCCGGCCGCCCGAGCGCAACGTCGATCGCAGAGAGCGCCACGCCGCGCTCGCCGTGGCCCGCGATGGGGGCCGGCACCCAGTGATCCGTGGGAACGTCACTCGAGAACACCGCTCCTTGCGCGATCGGGGGCCCGGGCGTCGTCGTGATGCGCTCCCATATGGCCCCGTTGCGGAGCAACCACAAGTCACGCGTGTATCCGTCGGGATCGCTGGCCGTGCGATCGAACACCACGAACGCGTCGGGAAAGGCCCCGATGCCCGCACGCTGGGACAGCTGCACCGGCGGATCCAACTCGACGAACGATCGACCATCGGTCGATGCCCACAACCGCAGGACGTCCGGAGGCCCCGCCCGATGGAGCGCGAGCTCGTCGGGCGTCAGCACCTCGTCGAGCCGAGCGCTCCACAGCACGTCGAAGTCCGCGTCGACGGCGCTGACCTCGTCGGGGCCGAATGAGGTCTGCCGGGCCACGGCCAGGATCTCGGGCGGGATGATCGCGCGCATGTCCAGGTTGATCTGCTCCTGGGTCAGCACGATGACACCGTGCGCGCTCGTCGCAACGGATTGTATGAACCGTCCGTGTTCGAGGTGACCGCCGCTCGGGATCTGTGTGAACCCGAGCGACACGGCGTCGAGGCGGTCGAGCGCGGGCCCGACGAGCAGCGTCGGTGCTTCGCCCGCGACGCCGTTGCCGACGACCGTGTAGTAGAGGCCGTTGCGATAGCCCGCGAGCCAGCTGTTGGCCGGGAGGTTTGCCGGGATGCGCTCCCACCCCGTGCCATCCTGGCTGTGCCACGCTTCCCCGCTGTCGACCCCGCCGGCCATTGCGACGAAGCCGTCGTCCGTGGCCACGACGACACCGGGCGGCGCATCCGATGGCAGCTGGACCTCGCGCCACGTCGGCGCCTGATCCGCGGGCAGCGCCCGCGGCACGATCACCGGATGCAGGGGGACGGTCGTGGTGGTCACGGCCGGTTCTGGATCCGTCCGGATGCCGCGGTCCTCGTCGCGGCTCGTGACGACGACCGCGATCGCGCCCGCCAACACCACGAACGCGGCCGCGACCGCGACGAGCGTGCGCCGGTGGCGCGGCGGACGTGCCGCATCGCCGATCGGCAGCACGGTCGGCCACGACGCGGGCGGCACCGACCGCTCCACCGCGGCCGCGTAGCGCTCGATCATCTCGGCGACGTCAGGCACGGGACTGCACCTCCAGACGCTCGCGCAGCCGGGCCATGCCCCGGCTGACGTGGGTGCCGACGGTCGAGGTGCGCAGCTCCATCGCCTCGGCGACCTCGGCGTAGGTCCAGTGACAGCCGTGGACGAGCCACACGGCGGTCCGCTGGGTCTCCGGCAGTTCGAGGAGCGCCGGCACGAGCCCGGGCTCCACGTCGGGCAGCCCGACGACGATCGGTGGCGGGAGCAGCGGCCGGCCCCGCACGCGCGTCCGCGACTGGCCGACGCGGAACAGGTACCCGGCGGGGTTCTGCATGGCCCGCACCGTGTCCCAGTGCTCCCACGCGTAGGCCAGCGCCTCGGCGACCGCGTCGGCCGCGAGGTCGACGCCGCGACAGCCCGCCAGGGCGCGTCGCAAGCGCGGCTCGACCGCCACCACGAAGGCGTGGAAGTCGTCGTCGCGCTCAGTCACCGCACGATCCCATCACCTGGGAGAGCATCGAGGAGCGGAATCGCGCCACACGCGCTCCGATCGGCGCTCGACCGGCGGGGTCGGGCAGGATGTCGGGATGGCTGATCGAGACGTCGAACGCATCGCATCCGTCCCCGAGTTCGTGGCGAAGCTCCGCCGACTCGCCGACGCCCTCGAATCGGGCGACTCGTTCCGGATCCAGGTCGCGGGAGAGCGGTTCCGGGTGCCGAAGAACGCCGAGCTCAGCGTCGAGCACGAGCGCAGCGGCACCACGGAGGAGGTCGAGCTGCAGCTGCGGTGGTCGGTCGCCGACGCAGAGGCGGACGACACGGACGGCGCCGAGGTCTGATGCACATGTCCGGGGGGAGACACCTGCTGATCGGGGATGTGTTCCGGGTTGCGGCCCGGGCGCGCCCGAACCACATCGCCGTCTCGTTGGGCGAGCGATCGATGACCTACGCGGCGGTCGACCGCTCGGCCAACCAGCACGCGCGTGTGCTCACGGATCTCGGCATCGGGCATCGCGACCGCGTCGTGATGTGGAGCCACAACTCGATCGACGCGGTCCCGTTGTTCGCCGGGCTCGCGAAGATCGGCGCGGTGTTTGCGCCCGCGAACGCGCTGCTCGGTGTCGAGGAGGCGGTCGAGATGGTCGCCTTGGCGCGTCCGTCGGCGCTCGTCGTCGACGATGCACACGCGGACACCGGCGCCACCGTCGCCGAGCGCGTCGGCATCCCGCTGCTGCGGCTCGGCGCCATCGCGAGCGACGACATCGACGACAGCCCGCCGCACGCGCCCGACCTCGACGAGAACGACCTGCACGTGTTGTTCTTCACGAGCGGCAGCACGGGTCGCTCGAAGGGCGTGATGCTGTCGCATCGCGCCAACTACCTCCGCACCCACCCGGGCTCGCAGCTCGAACCCCGCGGCGCGACGGTCTGCATGTACCCGCTGTTCCACATGGGCGCGTGGACGATCGCACTGCAGTGCTTCCAGTCGCAGACGACGCTGGCCCTCGTGCCGCAAGCGGATCCACGGCTGCTCTGCTCCGAGATCGAGCGCTGGGGAGCCACCCACATCAATGCCATCCCGGCCGTGTGGCGGCGCATCCTCGACCACCTCGACACACCCGAGGGGTCCCGTCACGACTTGTCGTCGTTGCGCTTCGTCGACTCGGGGACGTCCGCCACGCCCCCAGAGCTGCTCGAGGCGATCAAGCGCGCGCTCCCGGGCGCGACGCGCCGCATCTTCTACGGCTCCACCGAGGCCGGCGGCGTGACCCTCTTGCGCGAGGAGGACATCGACCGCAAGCCTGGCTCCTGCGGGGTGCCGCAGCACTCCTGCGAGGTACGGGCGGATGCGGAGACCGGCGAGCTGCTCGTGCGTGGCCCGCTGTTGTTCGACGGCTACTTCGACGACCCGGCGTCGACCACCGCGGCGTTCACGCCCGACGGCTGGTTCCGCACCGGCGACGTCGCGGCCGAGGACGACGAAGGGTTCTTGTCGATCGTCGGCCGTGTGCGCGACGTGATCCGCACCGGTGGCGAGTCGGTGGCGCCGACCGAGGTCGAATCCGTTCTCGCCGACCACCCGTCCTTCGTCGACGTCGCGGTGGTCGGGCTTCCCGATCCACAGTGGGGTGAGGTCGTGTGCGCGGTGGTGGTGCTCGTCGACGGCGCGCCCACGCCTACGGTCGAGGATCTGGTCGAGCACTGCGGTCCTCGGCTCGCGAAGTTCAAACGACCGCGGCGCGTCGAGGTCGTCGACGTCATCCCGCGGACGCCCGCCACGAATCAGGTGCAGCGCCGCCTGATCATCGAGAGGATCGCAACGTGACCAACCCCGTTCCCTTGGCCGTCGGCTCGATCTCGTTGCGGCTGTATCCCCACGACGTGCCGGCGCGCGAGCAACTCGACCTCATTCGGCGCCAGGCGGCACTCGCCGTCGAGGCCGGCTTCGACGGCGTCATGGTCAGCGAACACCACGCCGACTTCCCGGGCTACCTGCCGAACCCGATCCAGATGGCCGGGTTCCTCCTACCGGCGATGCCGCGCGGCTGGGCCGCGGCGTGCCCGATGCTGCTTCCGATGCAGCCCTACGCGCTCGTCGCCGAGCAGCTCGCGTGGCTCGACGCCGCGTATCCGGGGCGCGTCGGCGCGGGGTTCGCGTCCGGGGCGCTGCCGGTCGACTTCGAGCTCGCCGAGGTGCCCTTCGACGAGATCCGTGACCGGTTCAAGGCCGCACTGCCGAAGGTCGTCGCCGCGCTGCGCGGTGAGGATCCGACCCCGCTCGGCAACGACCGCGCGCTCCGGGTGCGCGCCGGCGATCCGCTGCCGATGGTCGCGGCCGCGCAGAGCCCGGCCGCGGTCCGGCGCGCGGCCCGGCTGGGCATCGGGATCCTCTACGACTCGCTGCAGACGATCGACGTCACGCGCCGCCTCTCGGACATGTACGACGAGGCCGGCGGGACCGGCCCCAAGATCCTCATCCGGCGCGTGTGGATCGGCGAGCCACCGCAGGCCGAGATCGACGCGCAGATGGCGCACTACCGCTCGTACGCACCGGAGTCTGCGATGAAGAACTGGGGCGACGGCTCGAACCTCGTGCACGGCGACACGCCCGAGGCGGCCGCAGAGGTGCTCGTGGCGCAGCTGCGCGATGGCGGCTGCGACACGGTCAACGTGCGGGTGCATGTCAAGGGCCTCACGCCCGCGCAGGTCGAGGAGCAGCTCGCCCACCACGGCACCGCGTTCCTGCCTCACCTCCGGAAGGTGTGGCCCGCGTGAGCCTGAGCACAGACCTGTTCGGGTTGGAAGGCAAGGTCGTCGTCGTCACGGGTGGGGGACAGGGGCTCGGGCGTGCGATCTGCGAGATGCTGGCGCTGGCTGGCGCGCGCGTCGCGGTGCTCGACATCGACGGCGACCTGGCCGACGACGTGGCGCGCGCGCTGCCGACCGAGGCGCTGGCGCTCGGGGTCGATGTGCGGCGGAAGGTCGAGCTCGACGACGCGGCCGCGGAGGTCTTGCGCGCGCTGGGCTCCATCCGCGTGTGGATCAACAACGTCGGCGGCATGGCTGGCGCCACTCCCGGGCCGACCGTCGACGTCGCGCAGGACGACATCGAGCGCATCCTCGAGCTGAACCTCACGGGCACGATCCTGTCGTGCCAGACCGCGATCGCCGCGTTCACGGCCGGTGTCGACGGCGGCGTCATCGTCAACGTGTGCTCGCTGCAAGGCGTGCAGGCGGCGCCGGAGCTCGCGGTCTACGGCGCGGCGAAGGCTGGTGTCGCGCACCTCACGCGAACGCTGGCGCTCGAGTACGCGCGCGCCGGCATCCGCGTCAACGCCGTTGCGCCGTCGTTCGTCGAGACGCCTTCGTCGGCGGCGCTCGTCTCCGCCGAACGGCGCGACGCCTCGCTGCGCGCGATCCCGCTGGGCTTCATCAGCCAGCCCGCGGACATCGCCGGCACCGTGCTCGCGCTCGCGAGCGACCTGACGCGCTTCGTCACCGGCCAGATCGTCGTCGCCGACGGCGGCCTCTCGCTCACCACCGCCCGCCCCCACCGCGGCGCCTGAGCAAGGGTCACTCGAAGTCGAGCTCGACGTGGGCTTCCTTCAAGCCGTAGACGAACGCGTTTGGCATCTCGACAGGGGTGGTGCCGGGCGTGACGCGGACGTGCTTGACGCGGCGCACGAACTCCTCGAAGAACGTGCGGATCTCCTTGCGCGCCAGCGCCGCGCCGAGGCAGAAATGCGTGCCGAAGCCGAACGCGATGTGGTGGTTGGGCGTGCGCGTGACGTCGAGCCGCTCGGGCTCGACGAAGTGCTTCGGATCGCGGTTCGCCGAGCCGTACATGAGGACGACCTGCTGACCCTTGCCGATCGTCTCGCCGCCGAGCTCGTAGTCTTCCGCCGCGACGCGGCACATGTTGTGGATCGGCGTGATGTAGCGGATGAACTCCTCGGTGGCGATCTCCATGTCGACACCGGCCTTGAGCCGTGCCCACTGCTCGGGTTCGTTCGCGAGGTTGACGATCATGCGCCCGATCACCGTGCGCGTCGTCTCCGCGCCACCGTCGAGCAGCAGCAGGCAGTCGGAGCCGACTTGCTCGACGCTGATCGGCACGCCGTCGATGGTGCCCTGCGTCCAGATCGTCATGACGTCGTCCATCGGGCAGCCCTTCTTCTCCTCGAAGAGCGCAGCGGATCGCGTGAAGAACTCGATCGCGGCTTCGACGCCGGTCGGATCCATGTAGCGCGGTCCGCCTCCGAGCACGATCGTCTGCTCGGAGTAGCGCTGCAGATCGCGCCACGCGTCCTCGGGGAACCCGAGCAGCTTGCCGATCATCATCGCGGGCAAGGGCGCGGCGAGGTCGTCGATGACCTCCGCGGAACCGCCCTTCGCCTCGACGCCGTCGATGAGCGCGGTGACCTTCGCTCGGATGTCGTCGCCCCACGCGTTCACCGCACGCGGGGTGAAGCGGCGCGACACCATGTTCCGCCGCTTCGAGTGCATCGGATCGTCGAGCCCGATGATCGACTCGTCGGCCGGCAGGTTCGGCCGGTAGCCGCCCTTCTCCTTGTCCGAGCTGATGAAGACGTCCTTGCGCTTCTCGATCTCGACGATGTCGTCGTAGCGCGAGATGCCCCACAGCTCGTTCGTCTGGTCCCAGTAGGCCGGCGCGTGCTCGCGCAGCCACGCGTACGAGCCATAGGGATCGTCGACGTAGAACGAGCCGTCAAGGATGTCGAAGGTGCGCGTGTCCGCCATGAGCCGCAGGCTAGAGCGCCCGCTCCCGCGGCGGGCCGCTCGGGCCCGGCGCTACCGCGCCTCGCCCGAGTTGGGGTCGACCATGATCGACGACGCGTCGATCGCCTCGAAGGCCGAGCCGGGCACCTGGCCCAGCGTGTGCAGCGCGTCGTTGTTCCAGCGCTCGTCCGGCGCGCCACTGATGTACCAGGACGAGCCGTTGTCGGCGACGATCGCGCCGTGGGTCTTGAGCGCCTGCAGGATCACCTGCGCCTCGGCCGGGAAGCCCGAGATGTCGAAGTCGGCGCGCAACCGGAACCATGTGCCCATCGGCGGCAGGTTCGTGTCGGTGCTGTTGCTCGCGCGGTGACGCGCCGGCCAGACGTACGCCTTCTGCGTCTTCGGCACGGTGATGCGGATCGCGTGGTCGATGCGGCCCGCCGCGACCTCGTCGTAGCGCACGAGGCCCGGGAGGATCGGCAGACCCGCGGCGTCCGCGGACGTCCAGCCGTTCGGTCGGAAGGCGTTCGAGCTCAGGTCCCACACCGCGCCGGACCCGGCCGTCCACCCGCCACCGCCGTCGGGGTATGCCGCGAAGACCTCGTACAGGCGGCAGGTGCTCTCCTCCACGACGAGGATGTGGCGGTCGCCGTCCGCGTTCGGCCCGCCCTCGATCGGCGCGTCGGACGGGATGGGGTAGGGGCCGGGCTCGCTCTCGTCGCCGTACTCGAACGTGATGTTCGCGCCCGGCGTGCCCGCGGGGGCGAGGGTGAACGGGATGCCGATCGGGCCACCGTCCCACTCACCGGACCCGAAGTCCGCGTGCATCTTCTTGCTCGCGCCGACGCTGTTCACGTAGTTCGCCGACATCGCGTGCACCGGCAAGGTGGACACGTCGGCGTACCAGTAGCTGCTGCGCGGGAACAGCGAGCACGTGCCGATCGAGCCCGGCACGCCGGGCGCGGGGCGCGGGCCGGAGGGCGCAGCCGGGGCCGCGGGCGGTGGAGGAGCCGCGGTCGTCGCGGGCGCCGGTGGCTTGGGCTTCGCGGTCGTGGCCGGTGCCGCGGTTGGAACGGGAGCGGCGGTCGTCGGTGCGACCGTCGTCGTCGTCGTCGTGGTCGTCGTCGACGTCGTGGTGCTCGAGGCGGAGGTGGTCGTCGTCGCCTGGCGCGGCGCGCCGATCCCGTCGAGCTCGTTGCCGCCACGGCACGCGGCGGTGACGGCGACGAGCGCCATCACGACCGCGACGAAACCAGTACGAGCTCGCATGCACATCCTCCGGCGCTGGGAAGCCGTCGTCGGCAGCATCGGCACCATCTGCGGAACGGTTGAGCCGAAGCGCGAAGCGGCCCAGGTGACCGGTTGCCGATCAGCCCGCCACGGCCATCGACCCCGTGGCGAGGCTCGACGCGTCGACGGCCTCGAAGTCCGATCCCTTCACCGCGTGGAGGGACAGCAGGTCCTGGTTGTTCCATCGATCGTCCGGCACGCCGGCGAGCTTCCAGGCCGGACCGTTGTCCGAGACGATCGCGCCGTGCTGCTTCAGCGCCTCGAGCACGACGCGCGCCTGCGGTGGGAAGCCCGAGGTGTCGAAGTCGCCGCGCAGGCGGAACCACGTGCCCATCGGGGGCAGGCTCGGGTCTCCGCCGCTGCCGGACATGTGGGTGGCCGGCCAGACGAACGAGCTCTGGGTCTGCGGGACCGTGATGCGCAGCGCGTGGTCGATGCGGCCCGCGGCGACCTCCTCGTAGCGGACGAGGCCCGGGAGGATGGGCATGCCGGCGGCGTCGGCGGAGGTCCACTCGGCGGGCCGGAAGCCGTTGGAGCGGAGGTCCCAGACCGCGCCCGAGCCGCCGGTCCAACCGCCCGCGCCGTCAGGGCGTGCGGCGTAGATCTCGTAGAGCAGGCAGGTGCCCTCCTGCACGACGAGCAGGTGGCGATCGCCGTCGGCGTGGGCGCCACCTTCGACCGGTGCGTCGCCCGGGATGGGATACGGACCCGGGTCGCTCTCGGTGTGGTACTGGAACGAGATCGGGACCAGCGGGTGGTCGGCAGGCACGACGACGTAGGGGATGCCGATCGGGCCGCCGTTCCACTGGCCAGCGCCGAAGTCGGCCTTCAGCGACGACGTGGCGCCCACCGTGGCGATGATCGAGCTCGAGTTCGCCAGCACCGGCAGCGACCGCACGTCGGCGTGCCAGTGGCTGTCGGCCGGGAACATGGGGCAGCTCGTGCCGGGCACGGTCGGGCCGCACCCGGTCAGGCCCGTGGCGCTGACCAGGGCCAGCGCCGCGCCGGTGGCGAGGAGGCGGAGGGAGCGTCGCACCCGAGAGGCATCGGCCCGCGCGGGCGGCGCCTTGATGGGCCGATCGGCGCAGCGTGCCACCATGGGCCGATGGCCGCGCCCCGACCCGTGCCGATCCGCGACGACGTCATCCGCCTCGGCCAGCTGCTGCAGCTCGCCGGCATCGTCGACTCCGGATCGGACGCCAAGGCGGTCCTCCTGGCCGGGGAGGTGCAGGTGAACGGGGAGGTCGAGGAGCGCCGGGGCCGCCAGCTCCGGGCCGGTGACGTCGTGGAGGCGCTCGGCGAGCGCGTGGTGGTGGCCGGGGCCTGATCGGGCCCGGCGGCTCAGGTTCCCGAGAGCCGCGCGATCACCGGGGCCAGGGGCTCGAGGGCGTCGAGGCTGAGCCCGATCGAGGCGATCCCGAAGCGCTCGCGGCGGAACTGCAGCGTCTCGCAGATCTCGTCGACCGTGCCGCAGAGCGCGTGCGGCGAGGCCAGCGCCTCGTCGGGCGTGAGCCCGAGGGCCGGGGCCAGCGCCTCGGCGGTGCCCTGGCGGTCGTCGCTCAGGATCGCCAGGTGGATGCGGGTGTGCAGCTCGATGCGCTCGAAGCGCTCGCCGGCCGCGGCTCGGACCCACCCGATCTTGCGGTCCGTGGCCGCCTCGGTGGCGTCGGGCCCGGCCGACGCGTCGATCACCCCGTTGGGCAGCGCCGGGTTCAGCCCGACGATGTCCGCGTGGCGTCCCGCCAGCTCGAGCACCTTGCGTCCGCCGCCGCCGATGAGCAGCGGCAGGGGCTGCTGGAGCGGCTTGGGAGACCCGCTCAGGCCCTGGATCCGGTAGTGCTCGCCCTCGAAGTCGCACGGTCCGTCCGACAGGAGGCCCCGGACCACCTGCACCGCCTCCTCGAGGCGGGCGATGCGCACCCCGGGCGGGTCCATCGCGATGCCAGCCGCCTCGTAGTCGCTGGTCATCCAGCCCGCGCCCATCCCGAGCTCGAAGCGCCCGTCGCTCAAGATGTCGAGGGTGGCCGCCTCCTTCGCCAGCACCGCCGGGTGGCGGTAGTCGTTGCAGAACACGAGGGCGCCCACCACCAGGGTGCTGGTGGCGTCGGCGGCGGCCATGAGGGCGGCCACCGGCGAGAGCTGGTCGTCGAGGTGGTCCGAGACCGTCAGGCGGTAGCAGCCGAGGTCCTCGACCCTCCGGGCCAGATCCCGCCAGCGGGCCGCGGTGATGTCGGGCGGCGACGAGCACTGGATGCCGAAGCGGAACGGGGGGAGGGGGGAGGGCACGGGACCACCGGGAGCTGGAGGACGAGGACGACGGTGAGACCGTCGCCGACCCGCGATGGTTGCAGGTGATCAGCCGGCGCCGGCACGAGGTTCGGACGGGCGCTCGACCAGCTCGAGGAGGTCGGCGCGAGCTCGAGCCACGCGCGAGCGGATGGTGCCCACCGGGCAGCCGATCGCCACCGCTGCCTCCTCGTAGGGGAAGCCGAGGAGCTGGGTGAGCACGAAGGCCTCGCGCCGCTCGGCGCTCAGCGCTCGGAGCGCCTCGGCGAGCTCCACGGGCACGTCGCCCGGCAGCCCGTCGGCGGAGGGTGACGATGCGGCCTCGTGGGGCTGCGCGGTCACCTTCTCGAGGAGCCGGAGCCGCCGGGCGAGCGAGCGCCGCTCGTCGAGGCACGTGTTGCGGGCCACGCCGAGCAGCCAGGTCCGTGGCGACGAGTCGCCGCGGAAGCGGTGGAGCGAGCGCAGCGCCCGCAGGTAGGTGGCCTGGGTCGCGTCGTCGGCCTGGCCGGGCCCGACCAGGTGCGCGCAGTAGCGCCACACGTCATCGATGGTGCGGGCCACGAGCGCAGCCTCGGCGTCCCGGTCGCCGTCGGCCGCGCGGACCACGAGCACCGAGAGGTCCTCGTCGCCACGGATCGGCGGGCGCTCGCGCCGACGGCTCAGCCGCCCCGGCGCCCTCACGCGTCGACCTGGACGGTGCC
This sequence comes from Vaucheria bursata, assembly GCA_032358265.1. Taxonomy (NCBI): domain Eukaryota; class Xanthophyceae; order Vaucheriales; family Vaucheriaceae; genus Vaucheria; species Vaucheria bursata. The sequence continues at coordinate 910 of JAULBW010002092.1, read as the reverse complement.
GGCCATGCCTCGGTGGATGGTGCACCAGAACTCGTAGGTGCCGGGCTCGGCGAAGGTGGCCACCTCGGAGCGGCCTGGCGCCAGGTCCTCGGCCACCACGGCGCCGCCGAGTCGGCGGACGAGGTGGTGGGTGCTGGTGCCGGTGTTGCGCCACTCCACCGTGGTGCCGGCCCGGACCTCGACCTCGGCGTCGTCGAAGGTGCGCCCCTCGGCATCGATCAGCGCGCCCGGGCGGGCGGTGAGGTCGGCGGTGGTGACCGACCGCTCGACGGTGGGTCGGGAGGTCGAGGCGATCCCGAGGGCGAGCAGGATCACGGCGGCGAGCGCCAGCACGCCGCGCCGCACCAGCTCGCGGCGCGGCGGGCGGGACGGCTCCTCGTCGCGCTGCTCGAGCACCCGCGCCACCAGGGCGCCGTGGTCGGTGGGCGGGGCCAGGCGCCGGCTCCGGCGGTCGCGCTCGAACGCGCCGAGCAGCGATCGGCAGGAGGCGCAGCCGGCGAGGTGCTGGTCGAGGCGCGCCTGCTCGTCGCTGCGCAGCTGGCCGTCGGCGGCGGCCGACACCAGCTCGAACCACTCGGTGCAGGTCATGGCGGTGATGGGTCGTCGGAAGGGGAGCTCGGGTTCCCGCTCGACCGTTCCAAGGTACCCACGGGTGCGGACCCAGCAGCTTCGCACCGACCTCTCAGCGAACCCGGAGGTTGCCGCCCGAGGATCGACGGAGCCCGCCGCGACGGTCGCGGCGCCCCCAGGAGCGATCGTGAACGACCCGACCATCCCCGACCCGAGTGCGAGCCCGGCCTCGAGCCTGGGCGGCCCGCCGCCGCCCCCGCCCGCGCCCGGAGCGCCGCCCTCCATGGCCGCCGCCGCACCGCCGCCGCCGCAGGGTCCCCCGATCTTCGGCGCCCCGGCC